>JAZHYW010026253.1:0-27495 GCA_037355805.1 Ixodes ricinus | reverse complement strand
TTTTATATTTGTTTTTTGTTGTTGTTTTTAGAAAAAAAAGGAAAAGGGCTTGGGGATGCAAGACGACAAGTCTGCTCTCTTCGTTTGAATGCCGGTTGTAACTCTAAAAACCTTCTAAAATTGAGACGTTGCCTTCTTTTATTCTTTGGTTTCTTCTCGTTCTCCGCTCAGTCTCGTGTGGTTTCAGAAAATGGTAAAATATCTTCTTCGCGTTATATTCCTGCACACTCGGCCTAATCTTGTTGTGGGTCCTGTACAACGTCTGAAATAGTTCGCTTATCCCTTATTGAAGTTTGCAACAAAAGAACGCGGTAAATGAAGTAATATTAGCTTCCAATTCTTTATATATTTTCTCTATCGCGACACCCTGCTTCCGTTTAGGTCAGATACTTTCGAGGGCAGTTGAAAGAACTTATGGTGAATTCCACTGGTAGATCCGGAGCGCTTTCCGAAATCCGCGAGGGAGGCGAAATTCCGCTCCGTGGGACCAGCTCCGAATCGACGAGGGGAAGGTGGACTCGCATTTTTGGAGCGACCCACCGACCCGGTTTTTGGTCCTTCAAAATGGCCGCTGCTCGAAGTTGACAAGCCGACCAACGCCTCAGCCGACTGATCTTTCCGACGACCAGTGTCAACTGTCACTGCTTAGCTGCAGAAATAACACGCGACACATGACGGGCGGAAATATCCGTACCACGGAGCCCATGTCGCAAATAACGAGGAAGACGTCCGCGTCCGGGACCGTCACATACTTTTCGGCCGCCTCGAAGTGGCGGGGCACGCACAGCGATTGCCAGCGGTGGAGTTTAGATTGCTGGTACGACGTTAATAAACACAGAAGTAGCAACATTTCCCACCGCTTTCACGGTCGTTGCCTAATCTGTTCTTCTTTTATTGCACGAGAAAACGCCGGCGGCACGCAGTGTAAAAAGGTAAACAATCAGTGGCGGCAAAATGAACAGGTCTAACCTTGCGTTTGCCTCCTTCGGATTTTCTGTCGTTATTTTTATCGTTTTTCATCTCACGATCACAGATGTCAGCGCTTGCGATTCGCAGCGCTCCAGTCCCGGCTTTGCATCCCTTATCTACGCGAGGTAGAAGCGTTCGAGCCGTCAATATCCCGCGTAAACAACCTACGCATCCGAACAGATCCAACTCGACGGAGGACCGACGACCTCGTCGCGCATGCGCACTGCCGAGTTAAAGGAAATGACGTAGCGCGCTTCTGCCAACTTCCGCCAAGATCTCTGAAATCTCGCGGATTAAGTTCGGCGGGGTTTGAGGCGCTCCACGGGACGAGCAGAGAAGATCGACCAACTCGAGCCCAATCTGCGACCGAAATATGCGCGCTCCAAATGGAGCGCTTTGGGAGCGCTCGAGATCTACGAGAGGAGTTCACCAATTATAAACAAACAATGATCCCGAGTTGGGATTCATGGATATTCTCTTGGTTTAACTGATTTTGCGAGGGTGGGCGGCGAAACCGGGACGACCGCAACTCCGCCGTTGTCCCGTCTCTGCACACCCTCGTCTCGGGGTTGACCGTAGCGTTGCTCCAGCTACTGAGCCTTCACCCTCCCGCTGTACACTTAAACGCTGTCAATACATCGTACAAGAGACAGTCTGTAGAACACTGTCCGAGGTGTGTTTCTTCCTTGTATGAAGGTAACATTGGTCATTCGAGAACTGTCTGCAGAAATGTTGGAAGCATATACATATGTACAAAGCAAACGTGCTTGAAACGCGGTTAACGCGTGTCCGCAGATAAATCTGTCATCGTGTCCGCGGAGAAACTCCGTGTCTTTTGTATCATATGTAGTGGGGACCTTATGAAGGTCTGACATTTATTACACATACGCAGAATCGAACGAAACATGGATAGATACGTCGGTAGCGATGAAATCGGTCTCTGGCGCGTAACCAATGTCCATGCCCCGTTTTTTTTTTTTTTTGTAGGAAAAGCGGGCGGGGGGAGGGGGGGGCACAGGTTCACAAACGTACGAGCAGTGTGAATGCGGCTTTACGGCTTCCCCTTTCCTCACTCTTGAGTCTTGACCCCGCTTGAAGCAGCTTCTTCACGCCCAAGCGGGAAAACCCAGCTTAATCGCCTCACCGTAACCGCTATAACCACGATTTAACCCAGCCCGACGACTGCAAAGTCCCGGTCGCGAAATTCGTCGGCAAAAACCTCGGAAAACGAGGCACGAAGACGCTTTTTAGGCCTCCACCCAAAGCATCTGCTGCGCGCGTGTTGCAAACATGACACCCGACGACCCCCTCCAAGCCAGGGCGACTGACCCCCTTCGATGCGAGGAAGAGAGGACGGCCCAGGCAAGAGGACGAACGGGCGCCTGATTATCCACACCACAGCCTCCCCGTCGGACACCCCCTGACCAAGAAGAACACCCGCGAGGTTCACGCGTCGTAAACCAGCGCACGCCGAGACGCAGCGTTCAAAACGACCGCAACCAGCCTTCTTTCTGAGATTCCGTCCATTACTAAACTGACAGTGCGGGGAGCCGCCGGACCCGTCGACCCCCTCCCCTTCATTCCCTGACCCAGCCTCCTGCCCGCAAGTGTGGACGAGGGCCTGATCACGTGGCAAAGGAAGACTTACGACTGGTCCAAAGAAACGCGTACCTTCCACCGCACTGTCAGCTTAAGTCTGAACGTTGTGTACACTCCGCGTCACCTTGAGGTGGACCGCAGCGGACGCTACGAGTGCGATCCCGCCAATCCAGTGCTGCGAACGAATCGCGTGAATGCGCGCACCGCGAGTCGCTGCGCTCCTCACAAAGGTCACGTGAGGCTCACACGGCATGGGATTGGCTGCCACGGCTCGTAGCCTCCTTTACGGTCCATCTAAGGTGAAACGGAGTACAAGCCTTTACCACGCCACGGGTCGGCAGCGGTGCATGCGTGATCGCGGCGCACCTGCTCGAACTTACGAACTCCTATACCGTGCAGCAGAGTGGAGCCTATGGAGGATCGTTTCTTCTAGGCAAGCTGGCTGTGTTCATCCGCGATGGGCCTCGCTCGGCCTCCAAAACGCGGCGCGGACGGTCGGACTACATTTCGTCGCGCCCTTTCGGAAAGCACGCCTGCGCGCGCTCAGTATCCTTCGCAGTGCTGCACGCTGCTTCGCGTGACGCACGGGAGAGCCTGCAGCCCAGCTGGATTCGCCTTTATGCAAACGACTGGGCGTGCTTGTTTGGAGCTCGCAAGTGCGGCGTCGCGGCGGCATCTCGGCCGCCACGCATTTCGGTGCTGTTCGTATGTTTACGGGAGAAATGGGGGGGGGAGGCCTGGACTCGGGGCCGACACGGCTAATTCATCCGATACGCGTGGGATATGAAGAGAGTCCGGAATGTTGGCGATGGAAGCCTCGTCACGGGCAGCCTGGTAGATTTGTGTGTGTGTGTGTGAGTGTTTGTGCGGCACGTTTGGCTTCGCCGTATCGACGGAGAGCGTTCGTTGAACTTGTCCAGCTTGCTTGCTTGCACGTGTGTGGGGGGAGGGACGCCTAAAATGAGTTGTTGCCGCGTTAATCACAATATGCCCGTTAAAAAAGAAAGAAAAAAAGAGTATTGCATTACGTGTTTTGTGATGGGCCATAGGGGAGGTTTAAAATAGCGTACCCAATATTAGCCCACGTTATAGACAGCATACGTACGGCGGTCGTTTGGGAGCCCCTGTTCTAAAACCTCTCTAATACTTCACCGCAGTAACTGGGCCAGAACGCAAGTATCTCGCGCTTGCAGCCTCGCCAAAACGTGCTTGGAACTTTCATTGCGCACACGAAATCCCGTTACCATAGTCACTGGACAGCGAAAGAAACGCATGGCATGGACAACCACGACTACGCTTCTCGCTTCCCGATTGGTTCCTCGGCGTTTTTATCGGCTAATGCAGCGACCTTATTGGTTACGGAGCGATAACGAGATCATCGCAAGTCGCCACATCCTGCCTTTCCTAAACTTTCAGTGACTATAAATAAAAAAAGAAGCTTATTTTATGTCCGTATTAATATTTCTAAGTTTGTATATGATTAGATGCGTCCTTCAGCTGGCGCCTAACATGATTGCTGTGTGGTCTCTAGATAACCGACCTAGGCAAGACAATCAAATACGCTAGGCCACCCACGCTCTATCTGAAAAACTAACCCGCGCATCTAAGCACCCCTCCTCCCCCCAAACACGGCATGGTTTAGCCTCATAGATGCTAGTCAAGCAATCGGATGCCTTTTACTACCTCCTTCCTTCCTTCGTATGTTCAGCTGGTTCCCCTCGAAACTGATACGATGTAAAGACGACGCTATTAGCTAGGATGCGCCAAACGTACAGGTGTGTTATACTGAAATATCGTCATCTGTCTTCGAGGTTGCGGGCAACCAAGAACGCGGTACCTGAGTGCGACAGGCGTGGGCACTTGATGCTGCGGTGGCACGCACGAACTGTGCTACAAGAATGAGGTGCGGACACTCGTGCTGGCTCAAGTTCTACCACTCCAGAGGACCGAATTCAGTCCCTTCGAACTATCTCCGAAGGTACCACTTGCAGGCCTCTACTTTCTCTTGCTTGAAAATTTCGGCTTTCTGTGCCCAAAGAACGTTTTCCGCTCTTTCCCTGCCAAACAACAACAGGCTTTCCCGGGACGACTGATGTTTCTGCATTATTTACTTTTTCTAAGGACAGAATTTTTGGCGAGATAGAACGTTCTAAATCAATCTTTGGTAAAACTGAAATCTTTCTTGACGTAAAAAAAAATTTTTTTTCCTCCTCGATTGGAACATTTTATATAAGAGAGTAGTTCGCTCCCGCAATACAATCGACGATGCACTTCATAGTATCACTCACTTATTCACTCTACATTGTGCGGTCGCAAACGTTTATGGGCCGCCTCGGCAAAAATGTAGATCCGGTCCCGCGGATATCCGCATCCGATCCGCAATCCGCCAAATCTGATTCATTTTTATCCGCGTCCGGCAGTTTACTGCGGATATCCGCGGATATGCAGGGTCCTACTACACCATAGGGCACATTGAAAGCGAAGGGAAGTGCGGTCACGTCACGCCAACATGGCAACGCGTGGCTTTATCACGTCACGTGATATTATAACGCCGCCTAACATCATAAGGTCACGTGCTCTGTGATCTCGCGTGATATCACAACGTCAAGCGACACGCGGATTCGCGCTCAACACGACCTGATGCTCTCCTGTCTTCGTCAGTTTGATCAAGTTTGGGCATAGCCTCCTCTATACGGAGAAAGCCTGGCACGTCGCGAAAAAAAGTGGCCGCCGAAAGTAGGAGAGGAGGGCGGGGAATCAAGAGCGGAGGAAGCTAGACTGCTAGCGCCACACAAGAGCGAGCGGCCAAACGCAGAAACAGTCTTTTTGTTTTTTTCCTCTTTTTCTTTTTCGGAATTGCGGAGAAGAGAAAGTCAACGTCAACCCTTCCTTCGCCGTCCCTGCGTCCGCATCTCCCGCAGCGGTCGGTCGTCGCTTTCGTTTGCGTTGGAGGTTGTGCGACGAACTGCCCGGAAAGGTCGGTATCTGGTGCTTGGAGCGTTCGGCAATTCATGGGCCATATACTTCGTTTCACCTTAGGTTTGAACGAAGTCAAAGATATACTTCGTTTGATCTTACGTGCGAGCGAAGGCAGTGCTAGGCGTGCGAGCCGAGCACTCATACGTTCGCTGCTTTGCACGCGCGCTTATCCAGTTAATGATTTCCCTCGGGCTATCCTCTCATGCTTATAGCTTCACCTTCGCTCCCACATAGGACTAAACGAATATAGAAGCGCGAGACCGACGCTTTGTGCATTGCTGCTTTGCTCGAGCGTGCGTGCGATGCAGTAACGCAAAAAACGCTGGGCTCGCGCTTCTAGCTTTGGTTTCGCTCGCACATGAGGTGAAACCAAGTAATATGATACGCAACTTTAGCTTCCGTGAGAAACGAGAGCAACTCGCGTTTTAGTGCTAAGGACGAAAAATAAAACGTGAAGGACACGGACAGACATGCACACAGTGTAGATGTCTGCACCTGTCATTTACGTGTTCACTTTGTGATTAGCATACCTTATCAGTCTTCGTCGCTTACTCAACGGAGGCTCGAGCGGTAGCAGCGTCCACAATAAACATTTTTACTCCTACTTTACGAACTGTTTACATTGTTGCGCCTGTAGTCCAGTTGAAGCTCATACACGCGACGTTCCAAATGTGGCTAATCAGGACACTCCCAGTGAAATGACGGTCCTCGGCACCTGGGCGTCGAAACTACTCAGTCAAAACTGTTCGGTTCTCCCGCGGCACGACACGATGGTCCGACGACGGCGCACTCCGCTAGCACACCGACAACTCTGCCGACGCCGCCGGCATCGTGCATTGTTGCCAGCGCCCTTTCGAATCGCCGCCGTCGCCGCAGCCGTTTCTCCCGGAGTACGAAAACGACGGTGACGAAAACACAAAAACAAACGTGGTTAGGGGAGCGGCCGCTCGCGACCCAAGCGCTCGCAGTCTATCTCTGCCCTTTCTGCTCTGCGCTACCATATTGGTCACCGCTTAGCGCGCTTCTCCTCTCCATTTTCTGCGGCCGCTCGCCCTATGGCTTTGCCGTCGATGTGCCAGGCTTTTCCGTATAGAGGAGGCTATGGTTTGGGCAATGTTTTTTTTTTTCTTCGACCCTTTTAACTGAAGGCAGACTGGCTAGTCGAACTGATAGTGCAACTGACTTTCGGAATTGAAGAATGATTGAAACGGAAACGACCTCAGGGCGAATGAAAAAAAAAGTAAAGAGAGGTTGCAGTGCATACACAGCCGTCATCCTACCTGCCTACTCCGCGTTTAAACGAGTAACGAATAAAAAAGAAGCTATTCCAAAGAAGATGGCAGTTGAAATTATGGCCGAATCTATTCGTTGCGAAAGCGTTCGGTACAAACGCCGCGACCAATAACGCTCGAAGAAGGCGGGAGCTATGCCCCCCAGTAAAAGCTTCAGCGGTCGTTTTTCACACCAGGTGGAAATAGTCCCGACCCGGCATAAAGCAAAAAGAAAAAGCGGTTGGAGTTGCAAAAGAGACCCTTTTTAAAGGCAGCGAGCCAATCTCGGCTGCAGGGACGGGAAATATATAAGTATAAACAAAAAGGCAGTCGCTTTAAGCGTACGGGAATCGATTTCGCATCGCCTACGCGTCACCCAAGAAATAAAAAACAAAAAACAGTATTCTTTGGGCTATAGAAAGAAACCGCAAATTTGACGGAATTAGCTTTTATAACGTGGCGGCTGTGATCCAAATTACCGATCGTTAAGCCTTTTCCCACGGCCAACTTTTGAGACCGCTTTTTCTGCGTCCTTTGAATGGCGCCGTCTTTTATCCTTGAGGTTCCAACGTAGAAAGAAAGAAAGAAAAAAACAAAAATCAAGAGAAGAGGGAAAAAACAGTTCGCATTTGTGAAGAGTTTATGCAGCACCGTTTTCTTACTTGACGAAGCTTGCGTATACGCTTACGTCGAAATACGACTGCAAGCAGGGGAATGGCATCACGTGATTTTTTCTGAAGCCTAGTCATAAAAAAAGTCGGCCCGGAAGTGACGCCAACACGCGCCGGTTGGCGGTATACAATAAAATTCTATCTTGTTCGGTGGGATTTACGAGTGATGGAGTTGTCCAAACTGATGGGCGGAATTAAGACGGCGAGTTGGGCTAGTTGGTTGTTCATGCTTAAGTTAGTCGCCAAAACAACAGGGACACAAGGATAAATGCAGACAGGACGAGGCGCCTCGTCCTGTTTGCATCTATCCTTGTATCCCTGTTGTTTTGGCGTTTAACTTTAAGCATGACGGCCGGAGCCGACGGAGGAGCGACGCGCGGCGATGCCCGAGATCGTCGAGATGCGGAGTCTGCGAACCACCGAAGCGTGAAGTCCGCGTGATAACGCAGAGCACCGCTTGAGCAACAGTTCTGACGACGGAGAACGACATCAAAGGTGTAGTCTCTATCGAAGAGTCACCTTGCAAAGTGTTTGCGATCGCGGCGGTCGCGCTTGATCTGTGTGAACGAATATGTGCTGGAGTTTCCTCACCGCGATGGGATTGTGTAGTGCAGGAAATTGCAGTAATCGGTCCGAGCGGTCGAAGAAGTCGCCCACTGGGGTTTCGTTTCATCTGTGAGTGCGTATACCCTTTGCTGATGAAACGCTTCATTGGCAAAGACATCTTTAGTTCTCTAAATGACCACATTGAAAATGAACCTATGGAGAACCACGCCTATCCTATCATGCGGTCTGTTGCACAGAAGTACCTGGACATCAGACAGCGAAGCATAAGCATGGTGTCCGCAGATGAACTACACCAACAGAAAGTAAGGCGAAGGCACATCAAACTCGCACAGTTAAAAGGCCAGTAGACATATATATCGAGTCAGATTACGCATGTCAGTACATATTCCAATATATACATAGTGTAAATATTTTGACCTGATTACCTATGTCTTGTGTCAACCTTGTAATTATTTTGTCCGTCTGAAAGGGGTACCGTAACTATTTTATAAGTCAATGTTGTGTTGCGAATCAATTGCTATGCTGTAAATAAGTGTTGTATATATTGTTTTAATTTTCGAAGTGATTCTAATGTAAATAAAATACGTGAATTAAGACACTTCGAGACAAGTGGAGCTAGGCTTTACTCGCGGTGACAAAATGAAGCTGCCTCAGCAAGGTAAGTTGATATCCCACGAGCACAGCAGGAGGCGTATAGAGTTCACCATGATTCGTTTTCATTCCTGTGTTAGATCTTCCGAAATTTCGGGCGGACGCCTCGCATCGCTAAATCATTTCTCGTTGCCGAAGACATCGCAATGACAACGTCTGCTGCTCTTGTGCACTTTCGCAAAAAAAAGCTTCTCGTTTTTTTTTTCTTTCTTTTGGAAACAGCTTGGAAGAGAAAATTAAAGCGCACGGAAGGACCGCTGCCCAGGGCCGGCTTGCTCGAATGCAGCGTCTCAGCTGAGACAGACTTAAAAAAGCACGGTCAAGGTAGGAGCGTGCGAGCGCGTGAGACGCGATTTAAGATTGAGCGCTCCCTTTGACAGCGCTTTCTTGAGACAGTCTCTGCTGAGACGCAGCTGCTTCGAGCGAGCCGCTCGACTTACATTACGAAGCCTCACAGAGATTTAGCAACGACGTAGGTGCACCGCGAAGAAGTGATTTAGTTCTGAAATTCCACATTTCAAGCTCTATTCGTAGCGGTCGAGAAATACAAGGCAATAGAACAACAAGCAGACGCTACAAATCCGACACCCACCGCCTCCGCGCTCACTGCCTACTCCGTAAATACAAGGCAAAAGAACGACAAGCAGACGCTACAAATCCGACACCCACCGCCTCCGCGCTCACTGCCTACTCCGTAAATACAAGGCTAAAGAACGACAAGCAGACGCTACAAATCCGACACCCACCGCCTCCGCGCTCACTGCCTACTCCGTAAATACAAGGCAAAAGAACGACAAGCAGACGCTACAAATCCGACACCCACCGCCTCCGCGCTCACTGCCTACTCCGTAAATACAAGGCAAAAGAACGACAAGCAGACGCTACAAATCTGACACCCACCGCCTCCGCGCTCACTGCCTACTCCGTAAATACAAGGCAAAAGAACGACAAGCAGACGCTACAAATCCGACACCCACCGCCTCCGCGCTCACTGCCTACTCCGTAAATACAAGGCAAAAGAACGACAAGCAGACGCTACAAATCTGACACCCACCACCTCCGCGCTCACTGCCTACTCCGTAAATACAAGGCAAAAGAACGACAAGCAGACGCTACAAATCCGACACCCACCGCCTCCGCGCTCACTGCCTACTCCGTAAAGACAAGGCAAAAGAACGACAAGCAGACGCTACAAATCCGACACCCACCGCCTCCGCGCTCACTGCCTACTCCGTAAATACAAGGCAAAAGAACGACAAGCAGACGCTACAAATCTGACACCCACCACCTCCGCGCTCACTGCCTACTCCGTAAATACAAGGCAAAAGAACGACAAGCAGACGCTACAAATCCGACACCCACCGCCTCCGCGCTCACTGCCTACTCCGTAAATACAAGGCAAAAGAACGACAAGCAGACGCTACAAATCCGACACCCACCGCCTCCGCGCTCACTGCCTACTCCGTAAATACAAGGCAAAAGAACGACAAGCAGACGCTACAAATCCGACACCCACCGCCTCCGCGCTCACTGCCTACTCCGTAAATACAAGGCAAAAGAACGACAAGCAGACGCTACAAATCCGACACCCACCGCCTCCGCGCTCACTGCCTACTCCGTAAATGACAAGGCTAAAAGAACGACAAGCAGACGCTACAAATCCGACACCCACCGCCTCCGCGCTCACTGCCTACTCCGTAAATACAAGGCAAAAGAACGACAAGCAGACGCTACAAATCCGACACCCACCACCTCCGCGCTCACTGCCTACTCCGTAAATACAAGGCAAAAGAACGACAAGCAGACGCTACAAATCCGACACCCACCGCCTCCGCGCTCACTGCCTACTCCGTAAAGACAAGGCAAAAGAACGACAAGCAGACGCTACAAATCCGACACCCACCGCCTCCGCGCTCACTGCCTACTCCGTAAATACAAGGCAAAAGAACGACAAGCAGACGCTACAAATCTGACACCCACCGCCTCCGCGCTCACTGCCTACTCCGTAAATACAAGGCAAAAGAACGACAAGCAGACGCTACAAATCCGACACCCACCGCCTCCGCGCTCACTGCCTACTCCGTAAATACAAGGCAAAAGAACGACAAGCAGACGCTACAAATCCGACACCCACCGCCTCCGCGCTCACTGCCTACTCCGTAAAGACAAGGCAAAAGAACGACAAGCAGACGCTACAAATCCGACACCCACCGCCTCCGCGCTCACTGCCTACTCCGTAAATACAAGGCAAAAGAACGACAAGCAGACGCTACAAATCCGACACCCACCGCCTCCGCGCTCACTGCCTACTCCGTAAATACAAGGCAAAAGAACGACAAGCAGACGCTACAAATCCGACACCCACCGCCTCCGCGCTCACTGCCTACTCCGTAAATGCAAGGCAAAAGAACGACAAGCAGACGCTACAAATCCGACACCCACCGCCTCCGCGCTCACTGCCTACTCCGTAAAGACAAGGCAAAAGAACGACAAGCAGACGCTACAAATCCGACACCCACCGCCTCCGCGCTCACTGCCTACTCCGTAAATACAAGGCAAAAGAACGACAAGCAGACGCTACAAATCCGACACCCACCGCCTCCGCGCTCACTGCCTACTCCGTAAATACAAGGCAAAAGAACGACAAGCAGACGCTACAAATCCGACACCCACCGCCTCCGCGCTCACTGCCTACTCCGTAAAGGCAAGCAAAAGAACGACAAGCAGACGCTACAAATCCGACACCCACCGCCTCCGCGCTCACTGCCTACTCCGTAAAGGCAAGGCAAAAGAACGACAAGCAGACGCTACAAATCCGACACCCACCGCCTCCGCGCTCACTGCCTACTCCGTAAAGGCAAGGCAAAAGAACGACAAGCAGACGCTACAAATCCGACACCCACCGCCTCCGCGCTCACTGCCTACTCCGTAAAGGCAAGGCAAAAGAACGACAAGCAGACGCTACAAATCCGACACCCACCGCCTCCGCGCTCACTGCCTACTCCGTAAAGGCAAGCAAAAGAACGACAAGCAGACGCTACAAATCCGACACCCACCGCCTCCGCGCTCACTGCCTACTCCGTAAAGGCAAGCAAAAGAACGACAAGCAGACGCTACAAATCCGACACCCACCGCCTCCGCGCTCACTGCCTACTCCGTAAAGGCAAGCAAAAGAACGACAAGCAGACGCTACAAATCCGACACCCACCGCCTCCGCGCTCACTGCCTACTCCGTAAAGGCAAGCAAAAGAACGACAAGCAGACGCTACAAATCCGACACCCACCGCCTCCGCGCTCACTGCCTACTCCGTAAAGGCAAGCAAAAGAACGACAAGCAGACGCTACAAATCCGACACCCACCGCCTCCGCGCTCACTGCCTACTCCGTAAAGGCAAGCAAAAGAACGACAAGCAGACGCTACAAATCCGACACCCACCGCCTCCGCGCTCACTGCCTACTCCGTAAAGGCAAGGCAAAAGAACGACAAGCAGACGCTACAAATCCGACACCCACCGCCTCCGCGCTCACTGCCTACTCCGTAAAGGCAAGCAAAAGAACGACAAGCAGACGCTACAAATCCGACACCCACCGCCTCCGCGCTCACTGCCTACTCCGTAAAGGCAAGCAAAAGAACGACAAGCAGACGCTACAAATCCGACACCCACCGCCTCCGCGCTCACTGCCTACTCCGTAAAGGCAAGCAAAAGAACGACAAGCAGACGCTACAAATCCGACACCCACCGCCTCCGCGCTCACTGCCTACTCCGTAAAGGCAAGGCAAAAGAACGACAAGCAGACGCTACAAATCCGACACCCACCGCCTCCGCGCTCACTGCCTACTCCGTAAAGGCAAGCAAAAGAACGACAAGCAGACGCTACAAATCCGACACCCACCGCCTCCGCGCTCACTGCCTACTCCGTAAAGGCAAGGCAAAAGAACGACAAGCAGACGCTAGCAAATCCGACACCCACCGCCTCCGCGCTCACTGCCTACTCCGTAAAGGCAAGCAAAAGAACGACAAGCAGACGCTACAAATCCGACACCCACCGCCTCCGCGCTCACTGCCTACTCCGTAAAGGCAAGCAAAAGAACGACAAGCAGACGCTACAAATCCGACACCCACCGCCTCCGCGCTCACTGCCTACTCCGTAAATGCAAGGCAAAAGAACGACAAGCAGACGCTACAAATCCGACACCCACCGCCTCCGCGCTCACTGCCTACTCCGTAAAGGCAAGCAAAAGAACGACAAGCAGACGCTACAAATCCGACACCCACCGCCTCCGCGCTCACTGCCTACTCCGTAAAGGCAAGCAAAAGAACGACAAGCAGACGCTACAAATCCGACACCCACCGCCTCCGCGCTCACTGCCTACTCCGTAAAGGCAAGCAAAAGAACGACAAGCAGACGCTACAAATCCGACACCCACCGCCTCCGCGCTCACTGCCTACTCCGTAAAGGCAAGGCAAAAGAACGACAAGCAGACGCTACAAATCCGACACCCACCGCCTCCGCGCTCACTGCCTACTCCGTAAAGGCAAGCAAAAGAACGACAAGCAGACGCTACAAATCCGACACCCACCGCCTCCGCGCTCACTGCCTACTCCGTAAATGCAAGGCAAAAGAACGACAAGCAGACGCTACAAATCCGACACCCACCGCCTCCGCGCTCACTGCCTACTCCGTAAAGGCAAGCAAAAGAACGACAAGCAGACGCTACAAATCCGACACCCACCGCCTCCGCGCTCACTGCCTACTCCGTAAAGGCAAGGCAAAAGAACGACAAGCAGACGCTACAAATCCGACACCCACCGCCTCCGCGCTCACTGCCTACTCCGTAAAGGCAAGCAAAAGAACGACAAGCAGACGCTACAAATCCGACACCCACCGCCTCCGCGCTCACTGCCTACTCCGTAAAGGCAAGGCAAAAGAACGACAAGCAGACGCTACAAATCCGACACCCACCGCCTCCGCGCTCACTGCCTACTCCGTAAAGGCAAGGCAAAAGAACGACAAGCAGACGCTACAAATCCGACACCCACCGCCTCCGCGCTCACTGCCTACTCCGTAAATGCAAGGCAAAAGAACGACAAGCAGACGCTACAAATCCGACACCCACCGCCTCCGCGCTCACTGCCTACTCCGTAAAGGCAAGCAAAAGAACGACAAGCAGACGCTACAAATCCGACACCCACCGCCTCCGCGCTCACTGCCTACTCCGTAAAGGCAAGCAAAAGAACGACAAGCAGACGCTACAAATCCGACACCCACCGCCTCCGCGCTCACTGCCTACTCCGTAAAGGCAAGGCAAAAGAACGACAAGCAGACGCTACAAATCCGACACCCACCGCCTCCGCGCTCACTGCCTACTCCGTAAAGGCAAGGCAAAAGAACGACAAGCAGACGCTACAAATCCGACACCCACCGCCTCCGCGCTCACTGCCTACTCCGTAAAGACAAGGCAAAAGAACGACAAGCAGACGCTACAAATCTGACACCCACCGCCTCCGCGCTCACTACCTACTCCGTAAATACAAGGCAAAAGGACGACAAGCAGACGCTACAAATCCGACACCCACCGCCTCCGCACTCACTGCCTACTCCGTAAAGGCAGGCAAAAGAACGACAAGCAGACGCTACAAATCTGACACCCACCACCTCCGCGCTCACTGCCTACTCCGTAAATGCAAGGCAAAAGTACGACAAGCAGACGCTACAAATCCGACACCCACCGCCTCCGCGCTCACTGCCTACTCTGTAAATGCAAGGCAAAAGAAACACAAGCAGACGCTACAAATCTGACACCCACCGCCTCCGCGCTCACTGCCTACTCCGTAAATGCAAGGCAAAAGAACGACAAGCAGACGCTACAAATCCGACACCCACCACCTCCGCGCTCACTCGCCTACTCCGTAAATACAAGGCAAAAGAACGACAAGCAGACGCTACAAATCCGACATTCCACCGCCTACTCTGTAAATACAAGGCTAAAGAACGACAAGCAGTCGCTACAAATCTGACACTCCACCACCTCCGCGCTCACTGCCTACTCCGTAAATACAAGGCAAAAGAACGACAAGCAGACGATACAAATCTGACACCCACCACCTCCGCGCTCACCGCCTACTCCGTAAATTGAACATACTACGGCTCAACATAATAGCGCCTTTACTAGAACCTATCAGAAAAAGTCACGTGGGGGGGGGGGGGGGATGACTCGTCCTGAGATTCATACCGTTTTCGGGAAAATGTGAGGAGGGCAGGAGGAGAGGCGGCTTCAGAAGAAGTTGCCTTGCGGAGGCTAGGCTCGTGACGTCATGCCATCCCCCTGACTGCAAGCAACGTTGCTGGATTAGTCCCAGTTTCAGAACTGCCGATAGGCGCTGCTTGCACGAGAAGTACCCCCTTTCCCTACGGCTCGCCTCCTGTCGTTAAACGCCACAATTTCGGGGGCATGGCTGCTACGGTAATGGAAGTGTATTCTATGGAACATGTATGTTTCGAAGCACAGCGTCTAGATGGCGTTTCACCGTACTCTATGGAACACACAGTTTAACAACAAAAACCTAGATGGCGCTTAACGACGGGAGGTGGACCGAAGGAAACAAAGAAGGAGGAGTCGAAACTTTTTTTTTTTTTTGCGGGAGTTTCTTAATTGAGGTAATCTAGCAACGCTGACCGCAAGTCACCGGCGGCACACCGTGCTTCTTATTCCGCGTGCAGAGCTACCCTTTAACTGGTGGCAACGCTTTGTACGAAACACGGAGCTTCTGGTCGTATCTCCTCGACGCAAGCGTACGTAGGCTTTTGTAACGTGTAAAAAAACGGGGCGGTGTGGACCAGCCTTTACATTATACCGCTCGTATAACTATTAAAAATATCAAGTCTTCTGCGGTTTTTACTCCAGTACGCGGTCTCGCGTGACATTGCTATTATTTTTTTTTTCGAACATCATTACACTTTAGAGGTGCGTTCACACCGGCGATATGGAGGAGCTGCGCGATGCGACTAGATCGCGTCGCAAAGCAAATGAGATGGTCGCACTGGCGCGCGCGATGAACAAGTTGCTCATGGTTGCTTTTCGAAAACTCTCGCTCCGAACGCCGCTGATTGGCTCAGCTGCTCCGCGACTAGATCGCATCCCAAAAAGTCGGGTCAGCTAGCGACTGGTCGAATCGCGTCGCTTTTTTCCCGCAATGGTCGCTTTTGCGATGAAAGTTATTGCGCGACTAGATCTCATCGCCGGTGTGAACGCGCCTTGAGAAACCTGAAGCGTCTGCTCTTTCGTAAGCCCCTGGGACTGCCAATCGCTGCAAGCTACAGAAGGCACTCGGCGAATGACGCGGCCGAGAATGCGTTTAGACACCGAAATTCGGTCTGCGCTCTGTGCTCACGCTTGAACGTCATGCTCAACGCCACAACGTAAACCGTTTTTTTTTCTTTTTTTTTTTTGCTTTTAAACATAATATTTGTTTCGTCATTAGTGGAGCTGCCTCTGTAGAGCGCACCAATTGGCTCTCCCAAATACTTTACGGGAGAGCAGACGGTCCAGGTTTCTTAGAGCGATAGGGACCAAACGAAGTATGCGTCTACACATTGGAGCTAAGGACGTGCCTTTAATTCAACGGAACAATTATCTTAAGTTTACATGGTTTACACCCAGTTTCCCTCCCTATCACCGTAGGAAAAGTCTGTCTGTCATCAGCTCTTGCGTGTTAATAGATCGAAACATTTTCTACGGTTTTCGCCTTCGTTGGCGTGCGTATGGCACATGCAGCGCAAGGACGTTGTTAGACATCTGCGGAGGACCAGTTCCATTTTCTGTGGAAAGCGACTCAAGCTATTCGATGGCTTCTATTATCATATTTATCGCACTATAGTCCGCAGGAAAAATTTTTGCTGAAGAAAACTGTTATTCCTCGGGTACTGTATAGTTCGCACTAGGCATCCACCCCATGTCTCTCACCTGTTAAAAATGAGAAATCGTCACCCCCGATAAATAACTTTCCATGCTTACTAATGTAACATTACAAATGTATATTGTCTCTTCCATTTTTTTTTTGCTTTTTTACGCGAAACGTTTTTGGTTAGCTGCTCCGAATTTCCTGAAGCCCCACTTCGTGAAGCCGTGGCCTGTGACGTCACATGACTTCCGTTTCGCCGCTAGATTTAGCTGGAAAATTGACGTTACGTTACCTCAACACCGAATCAGTTTCCCGCTAAATTTAGCGATCAATATGATGTCACATGACTTCATGTCGAGTGACCTATACAAAATTCAGTTTCCCCGCTATATTTAGCAAGGAAACTGATGGGGAAAGTCAATGGGGTGGAGAGGAGTGGAGACACGTGGAGGCAGAGCTCGAAAAGAAATGCCTGGAGGTCGCTAGCGCTAAACCAAGACCGTTTCCTTGCAATTTTTTACTATTACATTATTATTATTATTATTATTATTATTATTATTATTATTATTATTATTATTATTATTATTATTATTATTATTATTTGTATAGGGAGTATTCACTGGCGGCCATATCTGTGTGCGGTGCCCCTGCTGAGCGCGTGCTGACGGCGAGCTTCGGCAGTTCTTTTGCAACGTGCATTCCGCACCATCAAGATTGCCGGTCTTAGCATGTCTATTAATGTGAACTCGTTCTGAGCATGCGCTCTAAACATCGCCCTCAAATATGGCGTCTATACTTCGTTTCAGCTTGGGTCCAGACACAGGCGATGCTACAAGCGCGAGCTCCGGGCTTTCAGCGTCCCTGCCAAGCACGCGCGCTCGTGCAATGCAAGCACTGTTCAGGGCCACACGCTCGCGCTCGTAGCATCGGCTGCGTCTGGACCCAAGCTGAAACGAAGTATAGTGAATACACCCTATTGCTTTAAAAGGAATGCAAATAAGCATGAGCGTTTCTTTATTTCGAACGCATCGCAACCGCAGGTCATGTTGTAATGACATTTAGATACAAATGGTTGTATAGCCAGAACAGCGTAGAATTTAAACTATTAAAAGCGTTCATAAACCTTAAAAAAAAAAACTCCAGTTTTTTTTTTTATGTTTGTGTTTATGGCGCGTGATTTGCTCGCTTTCCGAAGCGACGAACATGCGCGTGCTGGGCTGAGGAGATCGCACGCTGGGCTGAGGACTCGTAAATATTGGAATGGTGTATGGGGTGTATTCAGAGGCGGTCATAGCTGTGTGCGCGACTGCTGAGCAAGCGCTGAAGGCGAGCTTCCACAGTCATCTTGCAATGTGCATTCCACACTATCAAGACTGCCGGTCTTAGCAACCTATTAATGTGAACTCGTCCTTAGCATGCGCTCTGAAAAGCGCCCTTAAATTTGGCGTCCAGTGACTGCCTTTATAGTCGACATACCATACTCCGGAGAGTATACGGTAATCTAAGAGTACGGAACGTTCCCGAGGGAAGAAAACCGTGTTGTTCGGCTCCGGTAAATAAACTATACGCATCGCAGAAAGTTCAACTCCGCGAGAATTGGACGCTAGCGCTTGGGATAGAACGTGAAAGTTTGAGAACATGACGTGGCCTGGATCGAAAGATAATTGAGAAAGACGAAATTTCCCTATGAGCCGACGTCCACCTAAGCCTAATATATCGTCAAAACGAGCTGCCATTGTGGAAACGTATGGGATCTATATCAGCGAAAAAACACTTGTCGTGCCAAGAAAGAGAATGTTTTCTTTCAAGTGTTGTTCCTCATTGAAATAGATGCCACAGCGCACACAATGTCGTTTCTCGTTCTGACGATATTATAGAGTAGGCTGGAAGTCGGCCATCACAGGTAACGTCATATTTTCAAACTTTCCCGTTCAATCACAACCGTTAGCGTCACATTGTCACGGAGTTTGAGCTTCCTGCAATGCATAGTTTATTCTCCCGGGCCGAAAAACACGGTTCTCTCTTTTCGAGAACGCCCTGTATATCGCGAACTCGATCATCGTATACAGTTCGCATCAAACCAATCTTGGCCCATAGTATCTTTGCACCGACTACGAAAACAGAGGACCCCTTGGAGTTCCCAGGCTAACGTTGGTCACGTGTTATAAGAAGAGGGTGCGTTCCCACGGAGACAGCGCAGCGGCGGATCTGCCCGCCGGGAAACGATGCACGAACAATGACGCCGATCATATGGAAGACTAGTGGGCGGGTAACGACCGAAGCTGGGAAAGTCACGCTCCTCGTTTGGGCCGATCAGGGGCACGATTCCGCCGAGTTTTGAAAGGAATTCAGCAGCGGCGACTCGCAACTTTAAACCAGCGTTTCTTGCGCGAATCAAGCGAGGCAACGCCCCCCCCCCCCCCCCCCCCCGGACGACTGCAGTCGGCATAGTCCCAACGTTTTCTGTGACGGCAGGGTCGCAGTGAGATGAATTTACGGCGTCATTTAAAGGAAACAAACGCGGGGAATATATTCGACACGAGTGAGGCATCAGCGTACGGCTGAGAATAGAGTTCAGTCACTGAACACTATTCTCAGCCGAGTCCCCATGCCGAACACTGACGCATCATTCGTGCCCAATTTTTACTCTGCGTTGGCCTCCTGTATACGCGACGCGAAGAAGAATTCAGTACTACAGCCCAATTGGTATCTAAAGGGAGTTAATGAACTCCACACCTTGACAAAAAAAAAATTCCATGCATAGTTCAAACATTTCAGGGTTTTTCGAATTTAACAATACCGTGAGTGTAAAGTTTATACCATTCTTTCCATATCTATTTCTTGATATAAAGCAGCCGGTTCCAGTTTATGTGAAAAACCTCCACTTCATGAAGTAAAACCGTGAATTGAACTGAATTGAATTTAATTCATAAGAGTGTGACCCCGCGCTATGTACCAATACACGTGGCGTAAACCCGGCACTAGGTTCCAAAACCTCGCGAGTGTCAATAATCCCCCTTAAAGAAGACTGACACACAATGCCTCGTCTCGGTCGTTATTAAACGCGAGCGACAGTGACAACTAAAGCCCCCTTCAGCTCCCGAGACCCCCTCCCTTCGCAACGAGACTAAAGAAACCACCATTCACGTCGCGGTTGCCCACGGCAAAACGACGTGTCCGAACTCCGCCTTCTCAGTCAATACCCGGGCCCCGACAGTGCATTCAAAAGTGATCTCGATTTCCCCCGCTTCAAACAGCAACGATTATCCCCGGAAGCGACTGTTCGATGCTTCTCCCGATCACCCTTCGCTGGCAACTTCCCGATATCCCTTTTCAGGAAAAGAGCCCAGGGTACAGCAGGGACCCGGGCGGGCTTCCCGAGGCGCAAGACGCTGCAGAACGGCCGTCATCGCCAGGGCGCCGTCCGGCTCTGCACTTGACGGGCGGCTGTCCGCGTTCTTTTCAAAGGCTTCCTTCTCCTTCCGACTTCCTTGTTTATCGGGAATATATATGTTTTTTTTGTTGTTGTTGTTATTTTCATCTCGCCCTCCCTTTGTGCCTGGACGCAGATATTTCGAGCGGGGCCTGCACCGCCAGCCAGCCACCTCGTCTTCTTCGCCTTGTCCTGCGAAATGTGTGTAGATTTGTTTTCCTTTCTTTTTTTTTTTCTCTTTGCACAGCCTGTCAGCGAGCGGCCGCGCGTTCTGCATTGTCCTGGCTTCGGAGGGAGTCCATGGGAGGCAGGTTAGGCTTAGCCAATCTCCGGCTGGGGCGAGGGCTTCCTAATCTCCGGTCTTCACGTGCTTCATGAACGAAGTCGTTCGCTTCTTCGGGCCCCCGCTCCTCGCAGTGTCGAATGTGATACTGGTGTAGTTGTCAGAGCAATGCCAAAATCCGTATGTGGAGGTTTGGAGACCGCGAAGTTAGTCTGCATTAAAATGGCGCCTGGTGTCTCCCCTGTAAATGGGCAGTTACGTACGACTGCTAACGTCGTTAATGCTTGACAGCCCTTAAATCTGCTTTACGAGGTGTCTTCTTCAAAAACTCTCTTCTGCGATTAGCGTTCTTTTACTAATAAAAGTCACGTCTCGGAAGTTTCGGAACCTGTAGCTCCATAGAGCTTATAACTTGAGTCAGTTTAAATTTTTATGCCGCGAAGAGCGGTAGGTAGTCTAATGCCTGTCGCAAACAAATGACGTTAAAGGGGTGTTTCACATTGAATGATGACTTTCGCTTAGGTTTATAGGGTAAATATTAATTTTTGTGTATGTTGTGTTGAGGTACAAACGAAACAGTCTGCACTCCTGTTTTCTTACGTGCACAGAATGAATGCACGGCTTGAACATGGCGTCGTTCTGCAGTGTTCGTTATTTTTCGTACTTGATCCTCGCTTCGAAGGGAACACTCGCAGTAAGTCACCAGCGTGGCGGACCGAAGTGTGCAGCAGACGCGTTTTTAAATCAACACCATCGAAGATGATAGTCTGCCAGTGCTCTTACTTCCGTGGATGAAACCAGAATTAATCCGACTAAACAATAAAGGCCTGGTAGTGAGCGATCGGCGAATCATGGAAAGTCGACCACAGTGACGCTTTTGGTCGCGTTCGTCACCATATGTAAGAAAGGAAGTTATGAAAAATACTACGTTGACTTGTTAAGCAACATCAACACCAAAAAGATAGGGGCGTGGGAAAGCGATAGGGATGTGGGACCAGCATAAAGTACTCTACCCACAGCTTGAGCTATACTTGCTTCCCCTTTGGGCAGACAGGGCAGCGAAATCTAGAAGCGCAAGCTCTCGCTGTCTTTGCTTTGAAACGTGCTTCTTCAAGCGCGAGCGCTTGATCCGGGAAAGCGCAAGAAAGCGAGGCTTTCTCACGCACAAGGGTCCAGCTTTTGTGACGTGAATGGTCATAGTCGCCAGAAATATAACAGAAGATGACGTTTAATGCCGACACCACAAAGGTCCCGTAGTGTTAAGGTGAAACCTCACCGTGCATAACGTACTCGTCCTTTTTTGACGGTTTATAACTTTCTTTATACATATCCTACAGTAATAAAGTTTATGTCTAATAAAAAAAAAACTTTTTAAACAATACGCTAATGTCTCGATATTACTATTAACATTAGTTAGTTTCTCATTCAGCTTAAACCGCAATTTTTAATACTGAAAAAAAAATATTCTATAGTTATAACATCCTATCGCCCACGATAATTACCTAAAAAGCGCCAAAAAAAAAAAACACAAGGACGAGGAAGTATAGACAGACAAGAGCGCACTCGCGACGGTTTTTATTTGTGAAAACAACAATATATATAGCTTCGAACTAAAACATAGTCTCTAAGAGCCATCTTAGAGAAACTAGGGGTCTCTATCAGGTTCAAAATATTCAGATTTGTGGATGGCCTCCTCATTCTGAGTAATCAGGCTGACGGACTAGAATGTGAAGTGAAGGAAGTGTTGGAAGGGCTTAAGACATGTGGCAGTGGCATAACCTTTACGCATGAGGAGCCAGGGGAGGGACAGTTGCAGTTCCTCTCCAGAAGGACCACATTTGCTGTACGTACCAGCCAAGGTCAGAAAAAAGCCATTTTCCCGTATTCCAAAGTCGTGAAAAGAAGTATTGCCTCTATCTGTCTAGAGGCGGCCCCTAAAAGATTCTGCAGGCATAGTGCGCAAGAAAGTTTTGATAATCAGGTTGCGAGGCTTAAGAGAGCGGGTCTTCTTAGAGCACTCTGGTCGAGGTGGCAGAGAGCCTGGTAAAGAAGATTAAAGGGTTACAGAGGCAGCCCACGACAGGAATATGACGAGACCGGTGTTAATCCCGTATATGCACACAGTCACGCATAATCTTAAGAAAGTTGCCTCGCGCTACGATGTGCCTGTGGTGTTCACTGCTCCCAATAAGCTGGGGCGGCTGTGCCGTAGGATCAACAATCCCATTGTATCGAAAGATCCCTGTGATACCAGGAACCGCACAAAATACACGGAGTGTACTACGGGTGTTGTCTACGAAATTCCTACGTCATGCGGCTCGTCTTATATCGGCCAGACGGGAAGGTGTTTCAATGATCGTGCACGTGAACACGCTGCGGCGACGAAAGCCACTCCATCGGGACATCTTGCCACTCACTGCAGTCGTTGCCCATGTGCCCCGTCATTTGGCGATACCAGGTTTCTGGCTAGATACACGGATAGGGTTTCTAGAGAGCTGCATGAGGCCTTCTAAATCCAGGCAAAGGGCGAAAAATGCATAAGTGATACGTCCCTTTCCTTATCGGTGAATGAGTATTCCTTCTTGTTACGGGGGTTAAACAGAACTTAGGAGAGAGTATGTGTTAGTTCGAAGCTATATATATGATTGTTTTCACAAATAAAAACCAGTTGCGAGTGCGCTCTTGTCTGTCTACTTCCTCGTCCTTGCGTATTTTTTGCGGGGGTGGGGGGGGCTTTAGGTGATCATGAACCAACTGGCCCGAATTGCTGCCACGATACTTTGAGTGAACGGTCGGTTGGACATAATGAATTTAAAAAGGTAAACAACAAAGCGTACAGATAATGTATATTTTAAAATAAAAAATTAAGTTTAAAATGGTATTATTTCATCGTGTTATAAAAACAGAATCGCGTCGATTAATCAAAATTACGAGACATTAAACGACGAAGCAACCTTAGATATTACAGATTTAAGGGAAGCTATGTTCGACAAATGTTTCGTTTCTCCTAAAGAGAAACGGAAGTGACGATATCGCGTCTGATTGGTTAGAGGCTCAAATGACGAAAGTTCCCTCTTTCGCCATTTGAGCCTCTAGCCAATCAGACGCGATATCGTCACTTCCGTCACTTCCGTTTCTTTTTAGGAGAAACGAAACATTTGTCGAACATATCCCCCAGAACTTCCAGATGTATTACAGATGAAGAACGTTACTAGGCCTCAAACTTCTCCCAATCCGTTACGGCAAGTTGCAGTTTCTTAATATAAAATACAGATGGCGACACGTGTTCCAGAATAGCTTGGTGTGTTTTTGCCGTCGTGTGCCGATAGGAATGCCACGTGAACGACAGAAAAAGCGCCAGATGTTATGGTGTCAAATGCCTGGATGCCCAAAGTGAGCGAGTCAGAGGTGTCAGAACCACAAGCGCGAGGCAGCGGGTGCACCACAGCTGGTGGAAGAAACACATTTAGGTGATGACTCTGGCGTCTGGCCGCTCTTCCCGCGGGGAGCGAGAGACCAGATCGGCTGTGTTCCAAATCTTACTCATATGGATCCATGTTACTCCGGCGGGTCGTGTCACGTGACAACACATACTGAAAAGCGCTGGACGCGGGTAGGTTTTGGAACGCCAAGGTACAAAACGCCATACCCTGGAGTAAGATCGAGTAAATTTTCGAACACGGCCATCGTGTTCGGAGCTAGCCTCAAACCAGGAGCAACATACGCTACGGGCTGATGAAGCCACTGAAGCAGCGCCAAGAGCACGAGTTCATGCAGTAAAACGCTACAATGAGTAAAACGCTACAATTATTTCAATATTTCTTACAAGAACTCCAAATTGATACCCCTGTCAGACGGGCTAATTTTGTGCACGTCAACCAACTGCACTTTGCCTTTAGTTTCATTTCTGTAGTGTCCCACATGGCTTCTTCCTGAGGAGCACACTTGGCTTCGATTGAGTTTGACAAACTCACTTCACTCGATCGAGTGCGTGGCATCGAGTGTTTTAGCAGTAAAACATAACAGCACAGAAACCAAAAACGTGGCGTAAATTTAATTCTATAAAGAATAAGGAATGTGTGAAAGAAAGGACAGAGGAGAGTGGCATTGCAAAGAAATTGTGGGGTGGACTTGGAGCTTAGGTTGATCTGTACCAAGATTAGCGCCGAGGTGAATTGATAAAAGACGACGACAAAGTCAGTCATTCCAAGGCTACGTTGGTTAGCAGAGAAGGATCGAGCCTACTTTTGTTTCAGCATGTAACTATTCGAGACAACACGATAATTATGATTTAATTAGGCAGTGTCAAGGCCTCCTCGTAAACTTCCGTGAAACGAAGCGGTACGCCAAAGTTGGATATGCCTCTTTTTTTATCTTGGCTTGCGATGATCGATTAGAATCATCCAATTGGCGTAAAAAGCGTTCATTAATGTAACGTTGTTTTAGAGCGCAGCCCCTAGGCGCCCGTTTCCGGGTTGAGCGGCGTCGGCGTAACCGCGCGTTGCATTGTGGGAGGTTTCCCAAAATGACGTCACACGTGACGTCACGTGTGTCGTCACGTGTGACGTCACGAGAGTACAGTTTTCCCGCTTTTTCGCTAAGTTTGACGGAAACGTTTTCCACTAAATTTAGCGGGAAAATTTACCCTCGTGGCGTCACGTGACGTCACACGTAAAATTTCACGTAACGTGTCATGTGACGTCACACGTCAATTTAGCGGGAGATTTAGCAAAAATTTTCCACTAAATGGGAAGGGAGCAGGGAGAGGAGGATGGGAAGGTACGGAAGGGGAGCAGCTGACATACCCTCCCTTCGTACCCCTCCTCCTCCTCAAGAGCTGCGCTCCACTTCGGCATTACAGAGAATCGCAAATATCTATTTTTTTTAACCTGCCTTTATTAAGGGGTATTGGTGGCCGAGTGGGCTAGCGCACTCCAGATAGGAGTATACGTGGAGAGAAAGCTCGCGCTGCAGAACCCAGTGATCCTGAGCTCAATCCCCAGCCTTTCCCGAAGAACACACTTCCGATGAAGTGAGTTCGGGGAGCACACTGCTCGCTCCGGTAGAACGAGTGTGTAATCTCGATACTCTGTTTCCACCTTATGATGTACCGCAGGAAGAGTTACAAGCGCGAGCTCCTTGCTCTAGGGCACATCTCGGCGGCACAAGCTCTCGTGCGTTAAGAGTAGCTCCCAACGCTATGAGCTCGCGCTTCTAGCCTTGTCTGCGGTACAACATAAGGTGAAACAGAGTATAGCAGTGTTCAAGGAGTGAAAATAATAAAAGAAACTAACGCTCCGTAAAATTCATATTATTTCAATAGAAGTAATATCAGATCCGCACTTGTTTTCTGTTGGCAACAAAGTAGTGCATTGTAGAAAAACAAGCGGCTAATCTAGTTTCCAGCCTTGGCCCCTTCGCGACGGCCAGCGACGGCTAGGAGGCACCTGCAAGACTCCACCAGGAATCTGAAGGTAGCAGGAGAGACGCGAAAGGCTTGCTTGAAATGGAACTCGCCCAAGTGGGGCAATGTGTCTTCGAACCACCATTCGTCCCTTTGGAAAGTCCACCGTTCTCGAATGATCACGGGTAGGTTGTCGGTCATGAGAGCGGCTATGGTGAAGGCATTGGCCTGCAGCTGCTGATCGATGACACTCGAAATTCTTGCCTGTGCGTCGGCATCAAGCTCCAGCTGCCTCTCATCTGAAAGGCGTTGGGCTCTCACGGAGAAAAGTGCCCCCACCACGCGCTTCCACTGTCTAACATCGCGGATATCGCTCTCCAGCTCGTCCTCCACACACTCCATGATGTTTCGTTGTGGCAAGTGGCGAGTGGCCGAGTGGGCTCGCGCACATCAGCTCGGAGCACGCCGACGACAGCTCGCCCTGCAGTACCCAGGGATCCTGGGTTCAATCCTCACCCCTGCCCGTTTCGATCTGGATGAGCTTCGTACCGGCATGCGTTCGTGTAATCACTACTGCGTGGTGCACGTTAAAGACCCCTGGCTAGCGGTTGTACTGCATTGGCTATATTTGTCATCTACCACTGGGAGACAACTCACCCGTTGAGGCAGACTAAGTTCTAAGCTGTATAAACATACACACACCCATTTTTTTTTTTTTTGTGGCGAATGAAAGTGATGTTTAGATTTTGGATTTGCCTGGCTTGTAATGGCTGATCATAGTCATCGTATTGGATTTAAATTTGGATTAAAGCTCGTGACTTAGCGCGACGATATGTGGTAACGTGTTTTTAATAAGACGACGAAGTTATTTATGAAAATATGCGTATGCACCTTAATATTTTGCGTGCCAATTGCCTTACCCATCGTCATCGCAATCATTTCGGAGTGACACTAAGTTGTCCCGTGTAGCACCAACACACTTGGAGTGTGTTTCGAAGGGTTGAAGTGCACTCGCTTGAAATGCACTAAACTAGCCCGTCTGACAGGAGTATGAGAGGGAAAACAACTCAATTCGTTAATTTGCTTAAGTTTTTTTTTTTCTTGTTGTTTGCACAGCGAAACCCAGCGATTTCGCGGCATCACTTTCATCCTCTGGCAGCGCTCTGCCCGTATCCTCGAACATGGGTAACCATGTTTGAGGCTGCTGACGGAGGTTCGCGCAAAGTACGACAGATGGAGCGCGAACCTGTATAAGGTCTATTGCCCATCTGTATCGTACCGGCGTGAGATCGTGTATCACTACACTGCGTGATGCACGTTAAAGACTCTGAGCTAACAGTTGTACTGCACTAGCTACATTTGTAATCTAAAACAGGCAACAATGTCACCGTACGAAACTCCACTGTCTAAAAAACTAACGACTAATTTTGAATGTGCCGTGACATGGCATTTTTAATCTGTTCGTGTTTTTTTTTCTCTTTGGTCTACTCTAGACTTTTGATTACGCGACTTTTACGATGAAGCAGTGTAGTTGTCAAACTTCTTGAAAAAATTCATTACAATTGTTTTTTACGCCTAAATGAATTTATGTTTGAGCGTAACAAAGCGCTATAGAAGCGAGCTCCATGTCTTGAACGATTCTATACTAAGCACGTGCACTTCTTCAATGGAAGAGTAGCTCAGGGCAGCATGCTCACGTTTCTAGGCTCCGCTTCACTCGCACGATTAAACTGAATACTTCACTGGTAAAGTATTTGGTGAAAC
>JAZHYW010026252.1:0-74543 GCA_037355805.1 Ixodes ricinus | reverse complement strand
TCGATCTCTTGCCCAATGGCTACAAGCGCATACACGCAGCCTAAAAAACGGTGCCCACACACAACGAGGCCGCGTGCGAGACAGGTACGCACAGAGCATTAGGGCTCGCGCCGTAGTTTTAGCTTCGCTCAGACCTGAGGTGGAACGATGTATAGTTATACATTTCTCTACTATCTAATTTTCTTCTTCATTTTTTTTTTGTAATGGTACTTTCTGTTACAAATGTTTCGGATGGCTTATGACAGCGAAGATGTCCTACATGTGGGATTTTTCTTTTTTTCCTTTCTTTGTCTCTTATGTTGGTGTGTTTTAAGAAGACGAAAAAGAGGGCAAGTGGTGAGTCAGCTCTGTGTCTGTGTCCCTTCTTCTACTTGTCCTTGTGTTCATTTGCGCTGTTTTATTTATGAGTTTACGATGCTCACATATACCCTGTAGTTGTGAAATATATCTTACTCCTGTTAAGTATTTATAAGTAGGAGATATAATTATGATGACAATTATTATATTTTCCTAACTCGGGGTAGCCGAGACGCTGCAGAAAGACAGGAGGCCTGTAGCCGTGTGCTCCTGGCATTGCATGAGTAGGATACTTTGTAATACCGCAGTTGCAACTTTATTGACGCCACCAACCTTGTGTGCCACTGTAGGCCCCCTAGAGCCGTACAAGAGTTTGATGCCGTGCATGACAGTTTGGTGCTGCTTTTGTTTCAGATAACCGTCTTGGCTGGCATCCGCAGTTCCACCACCATTAGCTACAAAGTTGAAGGCATCATCGGGTATGTGATTGCGGCACTGGCTGCTGCAATAATCTGCATTGTCTGGATTTGTATCTGCGTGAAGGAACCTGCCGATGGCGGCAGCATGCAAAAGCGTGGCTGTAACATACGTCGCCTACCCTTCTCCACCTGTTCTGACCATGACGCTTCCGGTGACTGCACGTTAGACGGTGAAGGCCGTCGCGAAGTCAAGGATAGTGACGGCGGCAGTTGTCGCGACAAGTGGGGTGGCAACACCGGTGATGGCGGTGACTGTGGCGGAGGGGGTGGCAGCAGAAGGGGTGGAGAGCTGGGTTTGATCCCCTCTTTTAGGTTTCTGCGGATGACTCTAGCTTTAAAAACTTGCGAAAGAATTGCTCGTAGAAGGGCAGAACATGGACAGAACATCTTGTGCCGGCCGTGCTTTGTCCTTCTATGTGTAATTGTTTGGTAAGTTTTTAGTCTATATTATTGCACTCACCTCAATACAGTGTACTCTAGCTTTGTTCCGCTTTTGCCGTTGGGTGATGGGAGAATCACCTCAGGAAAATTCGCAGTGAAATTTGGCCTTGCCAAGCAGTTGTATGTTTGTATTCTGTTTAAGTTGTGGACCGAAAACATTGGACTTTATCTCTATGTGAACAGACTGTATAGAGCAGGGGTCTCAAACACGCGGCCCGCAACATCCCGCGTCTGCTAGTCCCCGTTCCAATGTCTCGAGCGCTGCCGCTGCATGCACCGTAATGGGCTCATGTCATCGATTAATATCTGCTGGAAACAGAGCTCTGCTCTGTTCTGTTCAGAAAGTTTGCACTATTTTGTTCACCAATGTTCACATGTTCAGAAATTTTGTTTTATTTTAGATTATGTTTTGTCTTAATCTTTACTTCCAAGCCCCTTCTCATCTTTATCGCCAAAAGTCTAAACTGCTTTGCCATTGTCGGTTTCTTTTTTTCCCTAAAACACATTTCCCCCTCCCCATCACTCTACAATGGCCCTCAGCATTTAGGGGTGGGTTAACTGGCCCCCATACTGTAATGAATTTGAGACCCCTTGTATGGAGTACTTTAGCGAAGTGACTGCTACGCTAAGGATTTTGAGAGACATTGACCGCTGGCATATATTCTTTATAACAAGGCACATTTGCTTTAGAGTGGAAAATGTCTCCACTCTCAGCATTAAAACATTTATCACTGTGCATGCATTTTTTATTGTTTATATGTTCTGCCCAACGGATCAAACAAATTTTTCTCCCAAATTTGCGTCATGTACATTACAGTTTGGGGACATTAGAAACTCTTGAGTGCTTGAACCGTCATCAGCTTTTTATTAAGATGTTTACTGCAGAACACCGAAAACTTCGGACCATGGGATATTTGCGACACATATTTTGGAGTTGTTAAAGCTGTTAGTTGTTAGAGCTGAATTAACGGATGTTTTATACCTACATTCTAGCCAGTTTTAAAGTCTACAAAAACGGGATGCGTGCTCTCACAGCATAGATGCATGCTAATTGATCTAAAATTAATGCATTGTAAACTCATTAACATATACTTTAGATATGCTATGTTGAGCAGAATTGCTAACGTCTGTTAAGAGTAAACAGTCAGCAACTAACTTTCTGACAACTTCATTACTGGTTTATAAGCAATTAATCTGTAAACTTAGGATTGATACCAAGCTAAGAAAAGTTACGTTTGGCCGCTTCATGGTGTCATTGGACAGTAGAATTTGGGTGACATTGTTTCATGAATGGCACCTTGGACAGCTTTGGCTGGAGTTTATCTTGTGGTTTTTGCTAATCCGTGTTGCTACCTCTAACAGACATCACTGATATTTTGAATATGTTGTTTGCAACTATTCATATAAAACACGGCACGGAAACAATCTTCACTCCAGACATATTACAGGATATGAAAAGTTGCCATCAGGCAGAAAAGAACACCTTTGGAGAGTCTCGTGTATTTGTACCTTTAAGAGCGCAGCTCTTAGGCGCCCGTTTCCGGGTTGAGCGGCGTCGGCGTCGGCGTAACCGCTCGCGTTGCATTATGGGACGTCTCCTCCGCTACAGTTAGCGGGGAAATTTTCCTACTAAATTTAGCGGATTTAGAGGGAACATTTTTCCGCTAAATTTAGAGGGTTAGGTTTCCCCGCTAAATGTCTCTGAATAGTAATGTGAGCACTACACTATGGTTGGATTTGCATATTATGCTCATCACAGCTTGAGCTACAAGCCTCAAAGGGTTCTGTAGCCTGAATTCATAACTTTGACAGATGGTCTCAAACCCCACTGAAGCTTCTATTTACACAAATAATTATTGGACTAAACTCGTAAAGAAGGCAACTGAAGTCATAACTTATATCAAGTTCAAACCAGGCACAGGAAACCAGTAGCAAGTGCTTAAGTAGCACAAACCTAGTACTGGCAGAAGGTCAACTTGTGTCGAAACAAAACTGCAAATTCACAAAGAATTTAGACGAACAATATTAAACATATAATAATGGTCACACAGTACAGAAAACAGCAATTATGTCATTACCCACCCGAAAGTGAACTAGGTATCGCAATTTTTAGAGCGTGACTCGTGTTTTGAAGCTTTTGAAGATTCGTGAGCTGTTGTCGATAAATTGGTAGAATATCATAAAGACGTCATGCAATCTGTGGAAACACATGTGGTACTTTGTTTAATATTTTCATCATACCCATGTTCCGATTGTCTTGGAAGAAAAACCGTCTTGTCACAATTACGGTGTTTCTGCGGGTGTTCATAGAAAGTGCCACTTTTTGGCTTGGCGTTTTCTCGTCTCTTTGTTGTCCTCTTTTCTTCTTAGTTTCTTCCTCTTGACACACTCTCACATCAGGCTAACACTCTTTGCACTGTCCTATGCTGTCATCTTCGTTGGGGTTGCTGCTTTGCTGACACTTCCTCTGCTGGGTTGCTTGTACTACAATGTTGCGGAGGCTGGGGACAGGAAGCGACTCGGATGTGCTGTGCGCTCTGAGCCGAGCTTCTTAATTGGTTTGGGGACACGGGGGCCAACTCGTCGCTACGGACTGCGATAGCTGTAGAGGTGGCGGTGGTGGCATTTGCTGTGCTGGTGATGGCTGAGAAGATGAGCTCTCCATCAAGGGTACTTGCCCTGTACTGATTTCATTCAGAAATGCCTCGCTGCTTGCCGCACGCGTTTGCGTCAACCATGATTCGTCTGCAATATTACCTCTTTCAAGATGTACAAGGGGCATTTAAAACGTTTTGCACGCTGCTCATGCACAGCCAGACGGAGGATGCATCCGCTCTGATAGCATGGTCTTGTTAGGAGCCAGACTCCAGTCTAGAACGGTGTATGTACAATTTCTGCTGGATTACAAGTTCCTGTTGTTGAGAAAATCGACCTTAAAGTGGTAGAAGATTAGGATCCGTCAAATCCCATGCGGTGACCTGCATTCCTACGTTAAAATTTAAACCTTGATTGCCAGGAAAAGCCCCCATTGAAATTCATAATGCTTCGCTTGGAAACATTGTGTCCGAGAGGACAATTGTAACCACCAGGATACGACTAACGGTTTCTGCAAGTTGTTTTGTCCCAGAAGATATGCCAAAGAAGGCCCGATACGCCAGCAGCTGGCATCTTAATTTTGCATGGCGTGAGGCTGCATTTGCCCATGCAGGAAGTGAGAAACATACTTGAGAAGTATAGATGGAAAGTGCTTCTCCACCCGCCATACAGTCCCGATGTGTGCCTACCAGACTTTGACTTGTTTCCGAAACTCAAGAAGCCACATATCAGCTTTTTTTATGCGGTTGGTCATGTTAGTTTGTTAGACCAAGGCAACATCAATTGAAAGGCGCACTTTCATTATTACAAACCTTTCACAAGCTGCATGAAATTGGCTTTTGTTGCAGCGGAACTGTTTTCTCCAGGTGACTAGAATCCTTATTCTGGTTTTAGTTTTAGTTTCTGATAATAAACAGACAGCTAGTAATCTCGTTTTTCTTTTTCATTGCAGACTGCATTATGCTAGTAAGCATAATCCGTCTTGCTTACTCCTTCTGGTATAAGTAGTTTGTCTATTACAATAAAAAACATGAAACAGGCTTCATGAAAACCTTAACTTTATTCATAAAAATGTTATGCACATTCACAGGCACAGAGAAACAAAATCACTGCACCTAAAACCTGCAGTGATTTATATAGCCATACATTTTTTGTTTGTTTCATATCTGTATTTTTTTTAATGTTCCTGGTCATTTCTTTTTCTTCTTGTCAATGATATATGAACTGACATCTTCGCATTTAATTACGTTTCCAATGGGCAAAGTATATTTTGTGGAATGAATTTCACTCCTTTTTTAACCCAATTCGGAGTTTGGTGTTTGGGAACATAACATAAATAGGGATTCTGATTTAACTTAGAAAGGTTCATATGCTACTAAAATGCAGCAGACCCAGAACTGTTGGCCTGCAATATTGTACAAGTTTCTCTTGCGGTACTGCAATAGACCATATGCGAAATGTAGAGCGCCATCAAGTAGCGCGCCAAAACTGCGCACACAGAAGCTACAATCTTCTGCTATGAGACACACCTACACTCGTGTGTACAATAAATTTTTATGCTTGTCGTCTTCTTTTCTTTTTTTCTTTTTTTCAGATGATTGTTTTGGTTGCATTCACAGTTCTGGCACCATGGATGACCCTGAAACTTCAAAAACCTTCTTCTACGTGCTCATTGGAATGGTGGTTGCATCATTAGTCATCGAATGCCTTTGCATTTGCGCATTCATCTGTATGGCATGCATTGGCATGAAGAAGCGTGGCTACAACATGCATCCCCGTCCGGGTTTCGTCGGCTCTCACCACGACCCTTCTTTTGCCAGGCCGATGAACATTTTCGGCGGTGACGGGGGACACCATTATGGCCCTCACCACGACCCTTCTTTGCCAGGCCGACGAACATTTTCGGTGGTTACCCGGGAAGTCATTATGATGGAAGCTCTCACAACACAGTTGGCCATGGTGGCAGAGATTGTAACAACGGCGGAGGTGTTGGCAGTGGTAGAGGGGCTTGTGACCGTGGGGCAGGTGGTTGTGACAGCTGTGGAGGGGGCGGAGGCCGGTACTAATTGCTTGACTCTTTCCTGTTTTGATACATACCTCACGTTGTTTGGCAATGCTTGACCGCTGTGCAGCTGCAGAACTTGTCTCAGGAAATCTCAAGTGAAGTTTGTGCTTGCCTCGCAGTTTACATATTTTAGATCATCGCTTGATCATAGACCAAAATGTAAGAATTTATGGTAGGACAAGTGCACTGTGCTGTATAATTTAAAAAAATGGTCCTACACTGATTCCTTTTATTTGTAGTAATTGGTGAAGTGTTTCATAAAAAAAGAAAATTGTCTCGATCATCTTCAGCATTTGTGGTGGCAACTTAAATCTATATTTCTAACCGCCACATTGGTCAGGCCAACACAAGTACCAAGTTCAAAGTGTTAACCCTGGATACTGTCCAGTGGTTGAACTGAGATCAGCGTTTTATTCGGGGCCTTCATAAAACACTGTTTGATAGGCCATTGAAGTATGCCTAGGAGAGGCCATTTCCAGTAGAAATGGTTGTTATCTACAGTGGATAACGATTGCCAAATAACTTCCGAACAGATAATAAATTACCTGATATGCATTTTTTTAAATAATTCCTACTCTAGTATTGCTGCTGGACAAAACCGAGCAATATGATAGGGTTGCATGTGGGGAAATGAAACTTCGTTGATACTGTTTTAAAGTGCATAAAGTGTATTTTCAAACTAAATACTCATGCCACTATATCAGCATCCCTAGCAAGCGTGAAATTAAAAGTCTGCCAAGGGTGGAAAGCAGGATCTTCAAAAATATTCTATCTCTCCTGGAAAAGAAAGAAAGTGAAACCTTGTTTGTTCTTTATTTTATTGACCATTATGGGTCAGATTTGACTTCTAATGTGTGGTACATTTTTATATCTGTTAAGGGGCCTTTTGATGCACTTTCCAGGCTGTGCCACTTTGCTGCATTATTTGAACTTGTTGAGTTACATTATACTATAGGAAAATACTTCGAAGACACATACTCAACACCGAACATACTGATACGAAATATTTCAAAATGCCTAGCTTGACTTTTGACAGCGAGATCGCGGTTTATGAAAACAGAATTTTCTAGAATGTTTATCAGCTCTGACGTTACCTCGCTGTGGTGGCGCTGCTGTCTGCATGGCACATGGCCTGACGCTCCACACGAATCTCATTTCTCCGCACGGAGAGTAGCCACGCCTGGAGAGGGAAAACGGGGATCTGCTCTTTGCAAGCAGCGTGTGCGTGTATGCTACTTGCCCGTGCTCGATTTACAGGCTTCACATTTGTTTCTGCAGTCTGCTAGCCAGAATTTCCAGACAGTTTGTCTTTTTTAAACTAAATGTATGGTCCAAGTCTTGCGATGGTGTTGCACCGTGAAGCGCTCATTAAACTCTGTTATTCCATTTGTTTTTCTCTTATGTTCCATATGCATTTATATCTGCGTGATTGTTCTCTCCTGTGAACCTTAGGCTTTTGTCTCCTGCTCATCGCTAGCTCCCTAATTGTCTCGGGTTGTAGCTTGATGATTGTGTTCCCGTCTTCGTTGTTGAGCATCTTAACTACATGGACACCTACAACAAAGGTCTATAGCTTTTACTGGTTGTCGACTCCAGTGTTATAAAACAGGAATTCTTCGAGATAGCAAGTCGTTACGAGACCGGCAAGAGTCTGTTCACCGATGGGACGAAGGGCATTGGTTATGTTGGATGTGCTGTGGTTGGGCAGTCCTTCCAGTGTGTTAGACGAATTAACCCCGATGCATCTGTTTTCACTGCTGAGCTTCTAGGGCTGATATTAGCTGTCGAACAAATAATTAAACAAAAGTTCAGGAAATCCATAGTATTTTCAGACTCGCTCAGTTGCCTCCTTGCCCTTAACTCTGCAACATCCTGGAATCACCCCCTTATTTCTCTACTCCGTGGTAAAATAGTAAGTGCCCACAAGCAAAATATTGATATTCAATTCTGCTGGGTACCCAGTCATATAGGAATACACGGCAATGAGGAGGCTGACCGAGCTGCAAGTACATGTATAAACAGGTCCATTGAAACGCACGCCATTCCAGTGACTGATTATAGAACCACTTTGCGAAACAAAATAAAACGTTCCTGGCAAGTGGAATGGAGCTCTGACTGTTACAATAAGCTCCATAGTGTTAAGCCTACTTTGAGTGAATGGCGCAGTGCCAGACATCGGGAAAGGTTTTATGAAGTCATTCTGTGCCGGCTGCGAATAGGACACACACGCTTAACCCACGGGTACCTCTTAAAAAGCGAAGATCCTCCAGTGTGCGATTACTGCTCTGAAACCCTAAGTGTACTCCACATCCTACTAGTATGCCCGCAATTTCATAATGAACGCTGCACCTACTTCCCAATCTTTTTAGAGAGCATATTCCGTTCCACCTGGCACTTTTGCTCGGAGACGAGCCTCTTGTCCCACACACACAAGTGTTTAACTTCTTGAAAAATATTGGTATTTTAAACCGCCTTTAGCAGATTTTAGTAAAGTGAAATTTATCAATGTGTAATTTAGCCGCTGAGTCTTGTGATACTTACTCACCATGTGTTTGGCGCACTATGGCCTGAGTTGCTGCTGCGCCAAAAAACCCCAAATTCATTCAACAAAGGTCTATAGCTTTTACTGTCAGGGATTGTAACAAGTGCAGTGATGTACACGTAATTGACCGATCTTGTCTCGTGACAGAAGACCGAAACCGTATATTTGAAATGGTATCGATGCGTAACTTAATATTATTCGTGGTTTCAGTTATGAATATGCATGCAGCCATGGGCGTACCAATCGGGAGGGGCAAGGGGGCGCTTCCCCCCCCCTCTGTTCTCAGAGTGTGTGGGGGGGGGCAGAGATGTTTGCCCCCCCCCCCGCCCCTGAAACAGCCACAGCTGGACAGGGTAAACACTAGCCGGCGGCGCTCAAGGAATACCGACGGCAAAATGGTAACTCGGGCAATAGGGGAAGAGAACGTGCACTAGCTGGCAAAGAGAGCTCAAGCAAATCAGGAACCGGCCGCTATCGGGCAAGCATCGGCTAGCACAGCCTAGCCTGTACAATATGTAATTATAACCGCAATTTACTACACTTGGCGACGGGGATGGGATTGGGCATTAGGTGCTGGATAAGCGCTTATTTGAGATGCCCGCATGAACACTCCGTTGTCGTTCGTGGAGAAACCAGGTTTCGGAGCTGCTCATAGGTTGATGCAGGCAGTTCAACAAAGACAAAGGATTGTGGGGTACAATGAGCCGCACTGCACGTGGATGTTGGGTGACCAGGTCCTCGTGCGACAAGTGAGAGGCAACCAGCACTCGTGGTTACCAGGCGTTATTGTTTCCCGACGAGGACCACTGTGGTATCTGCTGCACGTTGAAATCTGTAAAATCGGTCAAAGTTTCGCCCTCCTCTTGATTGCGGAACGATTTCGATTCTGCAAACGCAATCAAAAGGAGGGCGAAACTTTGACTGATTTCATAGCCGCGATGAAGAAGCTCGCTCACACTTGTGATTTCAAGGACTTTTGAACGATGCCTTGCGAGAATCGTTCGTCTGTAGGTTGAAGGACGAATATTACATCAAACGCCTACTCATCGAAAGGACGCTGACTTTCGAGTCCACGTGCGAAATCGCCTTAGGTTTGGAACTCGCCAGGCAAGAAACTCGTCAGCTCACCCACAACACTGCTCCACAATCTGGAAGCTTTAAAAACTTCAGGTCCAGGCACGCTCAACATGACAAAACCCACGGCTCCAGCAGCGTCCCGCGTCCCTTCGCCACGTACCTGCTACCGTTGTGGCGAGCAACACCTTCACACTAATTGCTCGTTCAAAAAGGATTCTGCCACATATGCGGAAAAAAGGGGCACATTGCTCGAGTTTGCAGAAGCAAGGCACGTGTGCAATACAACTAGAAAATCTCGAGCGAAGCAGGTGCACATATTGATTTCGTCGCTCTATATCCTGTTGATGGGGGCATGTGCAGCGTCGGCGACGGCATCGAGGTCCTGCTGAAGCTGGCAGGAAACCGTGTGAAAATGCTGCTCGACACTGGTGCGTCTCTGACCATCACCTCGGAGAGGCAATACAGCGAGTCGCTGCGCGGTTGTCCACTCAAACCCACGACTCTGCACCTCCGCTCGTGCACGGGCGATGCCATCCCTGTCCTCGGAGAGGCAGAAGTTCTGGTAACTTGCGAAGACCAGGAAATGACACTACCAGTGGTGGTCATCCAAGGAGATCGACCAGCGCTGCTGGGAAGAAATTGGTTGCGGCACATTCGCATCAACTGGTCAAACATTTTTTCAATCACACAGACTGCAGCTCAGAACGGACTAGCCAGTCTGCTAGACAAGCACAAGATGCTTTTCAGCGAAGAAATGGGAACGGCGAAGAGAATATAGGTAGCAATTCACGTCCAGCCGGAATCTGTTCCTATCTTTTTCAAGCCTCGCCCGCTTCCGTTTACACTACGAGAGCTTGTATAGAAAGAGTTGGAAGACCTCAAAAATAGAGGCACCCTCACCAAGGTTGACAGAAGCGAGAGGGCGGCACCGATCTTGGTAGTTCCCAAGAAGGACAAGTCCGTCCGTCTTTGTGAAGACTACAAGGTCTCCATGAACCGTTGCATTCGACTAGAAACCTATCCACTACCGGCTAAAAAACTTCTTTGCGACCCTTGCTGGTGGCAAGTACTTCAGTAAGGTGGACTTGACCAGCGCCTACCAACCGTTGGAGCTGGAGCATAGCTCGAAGGCCCACGCCACCATCATTACGTACAAGGGTTTTTACCAGCATAATCGACTACCGTTTGGAATCTCCACAGCTCCGTCAATTTTGCAACGGACCGTGAACCAAATCCTGAAAGGATTGGAGCACGTAGTATGCTATCTCGACGACATTTTGATTACTTCAGGTACCCATGAGGACCACCTTCGGTTGTTGGACCAGGTTCTTACTCGAATAACAAATAAGAAAATTCGGGCCAACAGGATTTACGCCCAAGGATGACATCCAACAGAGAGTAAGGTTCAAGCCATCGAAAACGCTCCGCCACCCTCCAATGTGATGGAGCTTAGCTCGTTTTTAGTCCTATTGAACTACTATGGGCGATTCTTGGTTTAGCTTTGCTCAGCTCAGGTTTGAGCAAATCTAAAACCACGGCACGAGCCCTTATGCTCTGTGCGTACTTCTCTCGCACGCCGCCTCGTGGTGTGTGGGCACCGTCTGCATGTACGCGCTAGTAGCCATAGGATCGCTCTCACGGAAGCTGAAAACAAGGTATTAAACAATCGTGCCCAATCTCCGAACGAAGGGAGCGATCCTATGGCTACAAGCGCGTACATGCAGCCTAAAAGACGGTGCCCACACATCGCGAGGCCTCGTGCGAGACAGGTACGCACAGAGCATTACGGCTCGCGCCGTAGTTTTTGCTTCGCTCAGACCTGAGGTGGAACAATGTATGGTTATATATTTTTCTGTTATTTAATTTTCATCTTCGTTCGTTTTTGTTTTTTTGTACTGGTATTTTTTGTTAGAGGTTTTTCGGATGGCATATGACAGTGAAGATATATAACATGTGGGATTTTTCTTTTTCCTTTCTTTGTCCTCTTATGTTGATGTGTTTTAAAAAGACGCAAAAGAGAGTAAGTCGTGAGTCAACGCTGTGTCTGTGTCCCTACTTCCACTTGTCCTTGTTAGAGCCCTAGTCCTTGTGTTCGTTTACGCTGTTTTCTTTTTCCGTTTACGATGCTCACATATGCCCTCTAGTTGGAACAATGTATAGTTATATATTTTTCTAATATTTAAATTTATTTTTCATTTGTTTTTTGTATTGGTGCTTTTTGTTAGACTTTTTCGGATGGCACATGACAGTGAAGATATCCTACATGTGGAATTTTCCTTTTCTTACTTTCTTTGTTTTCTTATGTCGATCTGTTTTGAGAAGACGAAAAAGAGAGTAAGTCGTGAGTCAGCGCTGTGTCTGTGTCCCTTCTTCTAGTTGTCCTTGTGTTCGTTTGCGATGTTTTATTTATATGTTTACGACGCTCACATATACCCTGCAGTTGTGAAATATGTTTTCCTCCTGTTAAGTACCTATAAGTAGGAGATATAATTATGATGAAAATTATTACATTTACCTACCTCGGAGTAGCCGAGACGCTGCAGAAAGACCGGAGGCCTGCAGCCGTGTGCTCCTGGCATTGCATGAGTAGGATACTTTGTAATACCGCAGTTGCAACTTTATTGACGCCACCAACCTTGTGTGCCACTGTAGGCCCCCTAGAGTCGTACAAGAGTTTGATGCCGTGCATGACAGTTTGGTTCTGCTTTTGTTTCAGATAACCGTTTTGGCTGGCATCCGCAGTTCCACCATCACGAGCTACAAAGTTGAAAGCTTCATCAGGTATGTGATTGCGGCACTGGCTGCTACAATAATCTGCATTGTCTGGATTTTCATCGGCGTGAAGAAACCTGCCGATGACGGCAGCATGCAAAAGCGTGGCTGTAACAAACGTCGCCGTCAAGGCTCCACCTGCACTGACCATGACGCTTCTGGTGGCTGCACGTTGGACAGTGAAGGCCGTCGCGAAGTCAAGGATAGGGACGGCGGCAGTTGTCGCCACAATGACAACACCGGTGATGGCGGTGACTGTGGCGGAGGGGGTGACAGCGGAAGGGGTGCATGGAGGCTGGGTTTGTTCACTCTCTTTTAGGATTCTGTGGATGACTCCAGCTTTAAACAACACTTGCGAAAGAATTGATCGTAGAAGGACATAACATGGACAGAACATCTTGTGCCGTCCGTGCTTTGTCCTTCTATGTGTAATTGTTTTGTAAGTTTTTAGTCTATATTATTGCACTCGCCTCAATACAGTGTACTCTAGCTTTGTTACGCTTTTGCCGTTGGGTGATGGGAGAATCGCCTCGGGAAAATTCACAGTGAAATTTGGCCTTGCCAAGCATTTGTATGTTTGTATTCTGTTTAAGTTGTGAACCAAAAACATTGGACTTTATCTCTATGTGAACAGACTGTACAGAGCAGGGGTCTCAAACACGCGGCCCGCAACATCCCGCGTCAGCTAGCCCCCGTTCCAATGTCTCGAGCGCTGCCGCTGCCTGCACCGTAATGGGCTCCTGTCATCGAATAATTTCTGCTGGAAACGGAGCTCTGCTCTGTTCTGTTCAGAAATGTTGCACTATTTTGTTCACAAATGTTCACATGTTCACAAATTTTGTTTTATTTTAGATTATGTTTCTTGTTAATCTTTACTTTCAAGCCCCTTTTCATCCTTATCGAAAAAAGTCTACACTGAATTGCCATTGCTGGTTTCTTTTGTTTTTGAAGTAACACACATCACTACCCCCACCTCCCCCTCACTCTACGATGGCCCTCAGCATTTGGGGGTGGGCTAACTGGCCCCCATACTGTAATGAGTTTGAGACCCCCTGTATGGAGCGGTTTAGGCAAGTCAACTAGCTATCGCAATTTTCAGAGCGTGACGCGTGTTTTGAGGCTTTTGAAGATTAGTGAGCTGTTGTCGATAAATTGGTAGAACATCTTAGAGACGTCATGCTATCTGTGGAAATACATGTGGTACTTTGTTTATAATTTTCATTATATCCATGTTCCGATTGTCTGGGATAAAACCCCGTATTGTCCCAATCACGGTGTTTACGCGGGCGTTCATAGAAAGTGCCACTTTTTCGCTTGGTTTTCTCTCCTCTCTTTGTTGTCTTCTTTTCTTCTTAGTTTCTTCCTCTTGATACACACTCACATCAGGCTAACACTCTTTGCACTGCCCTATGCTGTCATCTTCATTGGGGTTGCTGCTTTGCTGACCCTTCCCCTGCTGGGTTGCTTGTACTACAATGTTGCGGAGGCTGGGGACAGGAAGCGACTCGGATGTGCTGAGCGCTTTGAGCCGAGCTTCTTAATTGGTCTGGAACACAGGGGCGAACTCGTCGCTACGGACTGCGAAGCTGCAGAGGTGGAGGTGGTGGTATTTTCAGTGCTAATGATGGCTAAGGAGATGAGCTCTCTATCAAAGGGTACTAGCCCTGTACTGCTTCATTCAGAAATGCCTTGCTGCTTGCTGCATGTGCTTGCATCAACCATAATTTGTCTGCAATATTGCCTCTTTCAAGACATACAAGGGGCGTTTAAAACGTTCTGCACGCTGCTCACGCACAGCCATACGGAAGATGCATCTGCTCTGATTGCTGGTCTTTTTAGGATCCAGACTCGAGTCTAGAACGGTGTGTGTACAATTTCAGCTGGATTACAGGTTCCTCTTGTGAGAAAATCGACCTTAAAGTGGCAGAAGATTAGGATCGGTCAGATCCCATGCAGTGACTTGTTTTCCTACGTTAAAATTTAAGCCTTGTCAGGAAAAGTCCCCGTCGGAATTCATAATGCTTCGCTTGAAAACATTGTGTCCGAGAGGACCATTGTAACAGCAGCATACGACTAACGGTTTCTGCAAGTTGTTTTGCCCCGAAAGATATGCTAAAAAAGGCCCGATATGCCAGCGGCTGACATCTTCATTTTGCATGATGTGAAGCTGCATTTGCCCATGCAGGAATTGAGAAACATACTTGAAAAGTATGAATGGGAAGTGCTTCTCCACCCGCCATACAGTCCCGATGTTTGAATACCAGACTTCGACTTGTTTCCGAAAGTCAAGAATCCGTATATCAGTTGTTTTTTTGTTTTTTGACGTGGTTGGTCGTATTAGTTTGTTAGACCAAGGCAACATGAATTGAAACGTTCACTTTCATTATTACAAACCTTTCACAAGCTGCCTGGAATTGGCTTTTGTTGCAGTGGAACTGTTTTCTCCAGGTGTCTAGAATCCTTATTCTGGTTTTAGTTATTTGTTTCTGATAATGAACAGACACCTAGAAATCTAGTTTTTCTTTTTCATTGCAGACTGCATTATGCCAGTAAGCATAATCCGTCTTGCTTACTCCTTCTGGTATAAGTAGTTTGTTTATAACAATAAAAAACATGACACAGGCTTCATGAAAACCTTAACTTTGTTCATAACAATGTTATGCACATTCACAGGCACAGAGAAACAATATCACTGCACATAAAACCTGCAGTGATTTATATAGCCATACAATTTTTGTTTGTTTCATATCTGCACTTTTTTAAATTTTCCTAGTTTCTTCTTCATCTCGTCTATGTTATATGAACTGACATTTCCGCATTCATTTACGTTTCCAATGGGCAAAGTATATTTTGTGGAATGAATTTCACTCCTGTTTTTGTCGCAATTTGGAGTTTGGTTTTTGGGAACATAAAATAAATAGGGATCTTGATTTAACTTAGAAAGGTTAACATGCTGCTAAAATGCAACAGACGCAGAACTGCTGGCCTGCAATATTGTACAAGTTTCTTCTTTGCGGTACTGCAATAGACCATATGCGAAATGTAGAGCGCCATCTAGTAGCGCGCCGAGAACTACGTCCGCCATCTTTCGTAGCGGCGAGAAAACGAAACCAGTGACCCGACCAGCAAAGACCCCATGTAAAAAAGCGACAGCGCTTCGTGCGAGAGATGCGATGCCAACGCGTTGCTGCGTTCCGCTGCGGGTGCAGCGATGAACATTTGATTCGTGCATGACGTGAACGCAAACGTGAACAGGGTTCACAATTTTTTCTTATTTTTATTTGTTACTTGAGACTTTTAACAAAAACAATTGGTGGCAACGCGAAGAAACATCTGGACGTTATCGCGCGGCGTGAAGCCATTTACAACTATTGAACTGGGCCCTAATCCTTTCACGAAGTTGTACCAAATTATGTTTCTGAACTTTGTTTTTCTTCTATGCGCGTTGTTGTCTCGGCCTGCGTTTTTCTTGATGCGCAAGCAGTTCAATGTATGCGGACGAGACCAAGGCTGTTAAGCGAGGCAAAAAGATGACAGTTCTATTAATCTACGCCACCAACCATAATTGAAGATGCGTCATGGTTAACAGTAAACAACAAAAGCTGAACGCACCAGAGAGCCCTCATTTTTATGCCATATATTTATTTTTAAACAAATTCAATTACTTTAGAAATCCAGAAAACAATCTCATTGCTTTGCGGCGATTTCTATGCACTTGATGTGGCGTCGGTAAATGAGGTTTGTAAAACATATCTAATACTAAACAAAAGCGTTTATTGATATAATATACTTGAATATTTAAAGCGCGGTCATGTAGAATGGAAAACACAACAGGCACGGACGACGTGTCTGCTTGCTGAACACTCACAGACACGGAATTTTCCTGTATTTAATGTCGAACGCCACTTCGACAAAGTCCGATGTCGGCGGCGGCGAAAACTTGCGTTGCGGACGTCGAGTGGAGCAACACGGGCGGTGCCAACTTCATTTCACACTCCTTTTTGTGTGTGTTGCAGTCGAGGTAAATATTTTGTTTAGTACAAAGAAGCTCGGGGGTTAGTTTTGAGAAAGTCAATGCAGTTATTCTGCCAGGGTTGAACAAATCTTCATTAATAGCGCAGCATCCGTCAACTGTGCTTGAGGTCAATGATGTCTGAAACCAATTTGAGCTCTTTGCAACAACAGAAAAATATTTTCCAAAGCACAGTTTCTTTTAGCAAAACACAAAGCTCCCCCCCCCCCCGAAAAAAAGAGAACTTTCGCATGTAACAACTAATAAAGAAAAGAAAAAAAAGAAACAAAAAGAACTAAAACTAACCTCGAGTCGCATGTTTTGGCGTGGAGCAGTCAACTGCTAAACAGCACGACTTAATGCGTATTAGCATCGAAAAAATAGTTAAAACTGTCCTCAGAGATGAAAAGCATGACGGCTTAGTCCTTTGTCCCGGTTGGGTGATCGGAAGTAAGAAAACAATAAAGTTTCCGTATCGCACTTAGTGGCAGAGCGGCCATGTACTGGAAATGCTGAGAAACCCAAAACTCCAGATACTTGACGCTACCAAGATGGCCGCGTGAACAGTGCTGCCAGACTACCAAGCAGTTTCGCAAATGGTCTATTGCATCCTCGCAGACAGAAGCTTCAATCTTCTGCTATGAGACACACCTACACGTGTGTACAATAAATTTTTATGCTTGTCGTCTTTTTTTTTTTTTCTTCTTTTTCAGATAATTGTTTTGGTTGCATCCACAGTTCTGGCACCATGGATGGCCCTGAAAGTTCAAAAACCTTCGACAACGTGCTGATTGTAGCGATGGCTGCAACATTAGTCATGAGCTGCCTTTTCATCTGCATATTCATCTGTATCATATGCAGCCGCATGAAGAATCCTCGCTACAACATGCATCCCCGTCAGGGTTTCGTCGGCTCTCACCACGACCCTTCTTTTGGCAGGCCGAGGAACATTTTCGGTGGTTACGGAGGACGCCATTATGGCTCTCACCACGACCCTTCTTTTGGCAGGCCGACGAACATTTTCGGTGGTTACGGGGGACGCCATCATGGTGGAAGCTCTCACAACACAGTTGGCCGTGGTGGCAGAGATTCTGACAGCGGTGGAGGTTTTGGCAGTGGTGGAGGGGCTTGTTACAGTGGGGCAGGTGGTTTTGACAGCGGTGGAGGTGTTGGCAGTGGTGGAGGGGCTTGTTACAGTGGGGCAGGTGGTTTTGACAGCGGCGGAGGTGTCTGTGGCAGCGGCGGAGGGGGCGGAGGCGGCGACTGATCGCTTCGCTCTTTCCTGTTTGGATGCATACCTTGCGTTGTTCGGCAAAGTTTGACCGCTGTGCAGCTGCAGAACTTGTCTGCAGGGAATCTCAAGTGAAGTTTGCTCTTGCCTCACAGTTTACTTATTTTAGATCATCGCTGGATCATAGACGAAAATTTAAGAATTTATGGTAGGACGAGGGCGCTGTGCTGTAGTATTTAAAAATATATATATATATTTCTACACTGATTTTTTTGTATTTGTAGTTACTGGTGAAGTGTACATAAAAAAATGTGTACAGCAGATTTCGTTTAAAAGAAAATTGTCTCGATCATCTTCAGCATTTCTGGTGGCAACTTATATTTATATTTCTAGCAGACACATTGGTCAGGCCAACACAAGTACCAAGTTCAAAGTGTTAACACTGGATACTGTCCAGTGGTTGAACTGAAATCAGCGTTTTATTCGGGGGCCTTCATAAAACACTGTTTGATAGGGCATTGAAGTATGTCTAGGAAAGGCCATTTCCAGTAGTAATGGTTGTTAGCTAATGTGGATAACGATTGCCAAATAACTTCCGAACACATAATAAATTACCTGATAAGCATTTTTTTAAATAATTTCCACTCTATTATTGCGCCTAAACAAACCCAAGCAATATGATAGGGTTGCATGTGGGGAAATAGAACTTCGTTGATACTGTTTTAAAGTGCATAAAGTATCTTTTCAAACTAAATACTCATGCCACTATATCAGCATTCCTAGCAAGCGTGAACATAAAAGCCGGCAAGGGTGGAAAGCAGGAACTTCAAAAATATTGTATCTCTCCTGAAAAAGAAAAAAAGTAAAACTTTGTTTGTACTTCATTTTATTGACCATTATAGGTCAGATCTTTATTTCTATTGTGTGGTACATTTTCATATCTGCGTAAGGGGGATTCAACCGCTGTTTATTTGTACCCTTTTCCTCATAGATGGCGCAGAATTTTTCCGGAACAAACGAGTTGCATGTTCGCAGCTGCGCATGGAGCGGGCGCTCAGGCGGGCTCGGGCCGCGGGCTGTTCGCCGCCGATCTCGAGCTAGATCTTCTTCGCTCTGAGTCCGCCGCTGCAGGAAGCGGCCAACGGGCGGCGCGAGATACGAGCCAGTACATACGTAGATTGCAGTGGCTTACAAAACGTAGAATAAGCTCTGATTTCCGAAGAATTCAAAGTTCTATCCACTTTCGAAATGATCGAAAGCACAAGGTGCGGCGTTGCGGCCCTTTGGACCACCACATTAAACACGCAAACGTTGTTTTGCAAAACAAAAAAAAAAGAATATATATATATATATATATATATATGTATATATTTTGAGCCTAATTTAAAGCCAGAAAATAAAAAAGAAATGAACTGGCAGTTTTGCATCCTATCCTATATCGGCCTGCTCTTCGTCTGAATACTGGTTCGCAAACCCGCTCCCAGGTTGTGTGGAGTAAAGCCCATCTAACCTGGGAAAAGTGGCGCCAATCATTTTGATGGAAATGCAGAGACACGTGGCGCGCGCCACATCTGGGAAGAACTAGAGCCACTAAATGAGCGGCGCTTAGGTGTCGGCACTCTGTTCCGCAACAGTGTTGTGAGCGCCGGCATTTTGGTGCTTGTGCAGAGTAGACGCAACTGCCGATCGTCATGATTTAAAAGTGCGACTTCCTCAGCATTAGATTCGGTGTTAGGAAGCTCATATAAAATTGCTTTGCTCTGTCGCGAACTGTTTAAACATTTGTGGAGGACGGAAAAGCGTTTCCTGTGATTTCAGTTAAATCTTCAGATAACTGGCAACCATGATTTTAAGCCACAATATGAACAAGTGTAGTTACTCTGAAGCGTAGCTTATACCCGTGCCACACGGGCAACTCGAATGCCATTTACAACAAATGACATTTGTGTGATCGGCGAATCAGCTCGCAATTTGTCGCGCGTGGAATGCGCTACGCCCGGAGTGTCGCGCGCTGATTGGCCGTCCGCTCCAGGGATTAAATCCAAGGGGAGGAGGGGGCGGTCGCCCCCCTCCCCCCTCAAACATGGCATCTGAAATCTTGCTCAGTGCTGCGCTGTTCCGCCATGATCTTCCCTAGTGCCACTAAATAAGCTACGCTTCAGGGTAACGATACTTGTCCATATTGTGGCTTAAAATCATGGCTGCCAGTTATCTGAAAATTTATCTGAAATCACAGGAAACGCTTTTACGTCCTCCACAAATGTTTAAACGCTTCTGCGACAGAGCAAAGCAATAGTGCATGAGCTTCCTAACACCGAATCAAATGCCGAAAGTTGCACTTTTGAATCATGACGATCGGCAGTTGCGTCTGCTCTGTACAAGCACCAAGATGGCGGCGCCCGCAGCAATATTGGGGAACAGAGTGCCGACCTCAGCATAGCTCATTGTAGTGGCGGAGGATCTACACTTCTGCGCGTCGAGTCAAAAGCAACAAGAAGCAACCGTTTCCCACCCGTGAACTGTACCAAGCAGTTCTTTGTCCAAGCAAGTGGCGCGGCTCTAGTACTCGTCCACAATCGCGCGCCAAGTGCACAGCAGCTGACAAGATTGGCATCAGGTATGGCAAGAAAGGACACTTTCCGTCTGTCTGCCTGTCAGCGAAAAAGAACCACTCAAGTACACAAAGCCATGTTGCACTCGAGTTATCCTCGTAAATTCCATAAGTTGAAGGCGCTGCCGGCAAGTGCAGACTAAATTCATTTGATAAAATTCACGCTTACAAGTACCGCCAACCATTGTTGTGGAAACGCGCAAGCCACGTGCGAGTAGCGGGTGCTCCGCTGCCGTTCGCTTTCAAGGGCCGCTCATTTCAGTACTGCGCCAACAAAGGCTTCCAAAAGCCGCTCGAGAAACGAGCCTCGGGCACTGGCGCATTTGACGCTACTTGCAAGACAAGCGCAAACACATCGAAAGGCTTTACAGATAAAGAAAGATCGGTGGCCAAGTGCAATAAAGAAAAAAAAAGTATAGGTGGCCGAGTGGGTTAGAGTAGGCTAGGGTGCCTTCATGTGCGCTTTGCTTGGGGTGATGACATCTGGCCATTTTGTTTCTAACGTTTATTTTTATTTTTGTTCTCAAGCGCGTGAAAGAGCGTGTCCCTGCACGCGCTCGTGGCGTTGACTGTGCTAAGGCGACATTTTGTTTCCTGCGATTTCTTTGTATTTTTTCTGTGAGCGCGTGCTGTCGGCATCGGGTACCACAAACGATGGCATCACCCTAAACAGAGGGACATCGAGGCACTCTAGAGTAGGCTAGAGCACACTAGCGCCACTACAGTGGCGCTTAGACGCGCACCAGCTCGGATCACGTGGAGCGAAAGATCCTGGGTTCAATCCCACCCCTGCCCGTTTCGATCTGGATGAGCATCGTACCGGCGCGCGGTCGTGTATCACTATTGCGTGCTGCACGTTAAAGACCCCAGGCTACGGGCAGACTTGTACACGTTACTGAAAAATAGTAAGGAATTACATTTACATTTACTCGAGGCTATGTTGTAATTTATTACAATTACAATTACACTGCCATGAAAGTAAGTGACCGTTACCCCAAAAAGTAATCTGTTACTTTCGTGGCGTTACTTTCAACAATATTTTCCTCAATTAAGGAACAAGGGGAAGAAGGTTATTCAAGTTCTTATTGCTGCCACCTGTTCTATTTATTGACCTTGAGTGTTTTGAGCAACAGCTGACTCTCGAAAGTCTCGTCAGACATTTTGCGTTATTTCTTACTCAATATGTTCACTGCTACGCTGAATACCCTCTTGAAGTAGAGGCACTGGATGGGAGTGCCATATTGTACCTCACGAATGCTTCATGCTCTGCATTGAGCTTTTTCAGCGAAGCAATGGAAGTACTACTTAGCTCGAAAATAGAGCAACGCTTCATCGTTGCAGCCATTGCCTAATATTTGAGAGTTTTAGTAGAGCTGGTTACAGTAAGGTGATAACTAAATAATAAATAAGGTTCGGCTTGATATCCTTCTTCCTTTGGTTCTGAACAGGGCGAGCCTCGGTTGGGGCGTTGGTAAATAAGAAAAAGTTTCCAATATTTAAGTATAAGGAATCAAGAAGAAACAAAAAACAGGACACTCATAACAACAATTAATTGGAACGTTAATTAAAACAAGGAAATGTAAACGCACGTTTGCCATGGTACCTTTCTTGGTGCCGTTCAAAAACGCACGAAGCACGGACCGTCTGCAGCCGCCTCGGTGGCTCCGAGGCGAGAGCGCTGGCCTACGGATCCCCATGTGGCGGGTTCGAATCCCGGCCGAGGTGCGCGCAATCTGACGGAGGCTTATTGCGGAGAAGGCGCCGTGTAACCGAGCTTTCGGTTGCACGTCAAAAGATCCCCAGGTGGTCCAAATTAATCCTCAGTCCCCTCCGCTGGGGCGTGCCAGATGCCCGTCGTTGGTTTGGCACGTAAACCCCCAAATTTGACTTTTGACGGACCGACTGCAGTTTACTCCGGTGTCCTCCAGATAGACGTCCGCTGATGCCACGGGCAGCGAAGGGCGAGAGGACTAAGCGACGCTATTGCCCCCACTTATAAGTTTCACTTCTCCTCAAGCCCAGAATCTTGTCTACCTCAGCTACCGTTATGTTTCATTTGTAAAATATCTGATTGAGATAAGATGCGTCCTGCTGAGGTAAAAACAGGAGAAAAAAAGACTATTACCATTTTTGAAGTGCTCGCAAAAAGCTGACTCACAAAAAGGGTAACTGAGATGCAGATAACCTGGCTGGAATTCACAAATAAAAGTGGGCCAACCTGGGCCAACCCTCGAAGTTGGACTACAAAAAAGTAAGCAGCTTTTAAAACAGGGTCGACTAAGGTGAAAGAAGCTGAAAAAATACATCCTGTTTTCTAAGAGAAGATGATAAGTGTGCATCGACCGACGAGGATGCTTCTGGCAATAACACCTTCACATATTATCTCATTTCTTTTAGTGGATTTTAGGGCTAGACGGAGCGTTGTCTCGTGTTGCTGACATATACGTCGTCCTAGTCACTATTAGCCCCGAGAACATGGCGTGGCGCCACCTGACGGGCCTATCGTCGTGACGTAGGATGAGGGATCACGTGTGACCGTTTCCTGCACTCTGCGTCAAAAATAGCGTGTCTCGGTCTTCACTTTTAATACTACGGGTGTTTAAGACTTCTTTTAACCCAATGTTTCGTTTCACTACTCGACCCAGTCGAGTTCTTAAATCGGCTACCGTACGAATGCTTCCGGGAGCCGGTTAGCCGGTTGCAGGCGAGCAGGGAAACGGTCAGTGTACAGGCGCGGCGGCGTGGACTGGTGCGGCGGAGGGTACGGGTCAACTTGTCGTTTTCGGTGGCTGTCTCGCGTATCGCAATGAATGATTAGCAGCGCGACCTACCGTTGAAGGTAGGCGAATTTTTTGTTAACTCTACTCGACCGGGCACCTTACGAGACTGTGTACCCTTTTCAGTTGTGCCGTCTGTAAGCATGCATCAATGCGTTCGTGGACCAAGGCCCACTAACGTCCCGCGTATGGCTTGAGGGCGCAGTGTTCTTGAAGCGGGCACATGTTCTGTAGAATCAGAAGCTGGATAAGGATTGCCACAGCGTTCATTGGATTTGTACTCAAAACGTCGGCACTCACTTCGTACCCGCACGAGCTGGATGGAAGAAACGTCGTGTGACACTCGAGCTCCTGCAAAGCATGGGTGAAGGAACATGCCGTGTATCATTACTTGGTTAGGTTGTATGTACCCACCGGCCAGCGTGCTGTGAAATCGATCGAGCTCGTGGCCAGAGCCGGGAGCGAAACACAACTGGAGCACTCAGACAGTTGCGTTTGATTGCGTTTGACTGCGTTTCCGCTGCGAGAAACCATGACATTCCTTCTGCTTATATCGCGTGCAAACATGATTCCTTGAATTGATCTACTTCATACGAAGCACAGATGATGCTCGGTGTCTCGCTTTCGGTTCTCAACACACAACGTAGTTAAACGCACTCATGAACGCAAGTGTCTCAACCGGCCTTTAGAGATTGCGATTTGCGATGAACGGTGAAGTGAAGCACCTTTTTCCAAATATAATCGGTCGTCTCCCGTTGTTATCGTAGCTCAGGAATAAAGAAAACAAATTCTCGTGGCTCCAGTGGTAACATGCTCGCTTCCCAAGTCGCGAATCGCAAAATCAATACAATGCAACTAGTTTTTTTTTTTTTTTACGTTTTTGAAGCGCATGTTTTGTAACTTTTCTGCGATGTCGGAATTTTCGAGCGACGAATGATTAAAACTTGGTGATAACATTTAATTTCATAAATCTAATATTAGACCATTCAAAGGCCAATGATATTTCGTGGACAGCATCGCTGTTTTTTCTTTTTGTAAAGAAAGATTATGCAAATATTTTCTGTAGCTAGGTGTATTAGAGTTGTAGAATTGTTTTATTTGGGCTCCTACAAGATAAGCAGATAGGTTACAAAAATAAAATATTACTTGCTAATACGAGTGCAGCTACTGGCATCAGCAATCTTTAAAGTAAAATAAATAAAGCCACGTAACATTCTCACATTTATGCAGCTGCTGGTTGCTTAAATACCACTAAGCTGTGAATGATGTTTGCATTAAAATAGTCAGTGAAATTTTATGGCTTGTTACCGTCTGTAAATTACTGTTTCAAGTCTATTAGCACTCAGCTCTACTTGCATTGCGTGACGCCAACTTGTACATTCATTTTTAACCCGATTGTTCAAATAATACTGGAAGCTGTTTGAGAAAGGTACTGCCACGCAGGGTGAGACTGTTCACATTTTATGAATCATATTGGAATGCTTCTCCTTGGGGTAGATGTGGTAGCTGATATTTGGGTCGGTCGCGTAACTGTGGCATTGCGGCCCCGAACAGTACTCTACCATTGCTCCCTGAGCTCGACAACTGCCGAAGCTGATCCACGCCTGTACTGATCAAGCTTCAAACACAGAAAAAATGCTAAAGTACCGATTGAAGGGCTCTGACAGGCCCCGACCAAAGCAAGGCGGAATAGCTGGCCTTATCACGTGATCCTCCATCCTACGTCACTGTCGAGCGATCGCAGCGCTCCAATCGGTCCCGCTCAGGGCCAATACCCGAGAAGGACATTGTTAGTTCTTGTCTGTGCACTTACCGCTTCGAGCTTCTCAAAGAGGCACACAATCCCTTGGCGTCCTCCTCTCCCCGTCTTCGATCGCAAAGAAAAGCAAAGGGTCTAAAAAAAAGCGGATATAACCCCCCTCCCCCTTTTTTTGATTTTGAAGAAATGTTTACTTGTGATCTTTTAACACTGTTGTTAGCGTCTATAAAAAAAAAATCAGGGGCTTCGGTGTTGCAAAAAAGGCTTTGCGGAACTGGAGTGCCAAGCTTCCCTTTGCGTTGGTCATTTCGCGTGACGAGTAGGGAGTTTTAGTAGACCGTGTTTCCCGCTCCGCTAACCCTCCGCTACGAAAAACCGTCACTGCGCCTGCGAGCCGATGGCCTTGGCAGTAGAGTTCAGGGTAGCGGAGGGGCTTAGCGGAGCGGGAAACACGGTCTACTAAAACTCGCTAGTGCTCACTGCGCTCAACTTTACCAAAATGAAAATGACCTTCTCTGTTAGTTGGGGGGGAACTGGTTCTGAAAAAAATGTAACGGATTACAAGGAATCCGTTACGTAAAAAATGTAAGGGAATTGCTTTAAAATTACTCAAGAAAATATGTAATTATTCCGTTACTAAATTACCGATAAATGTAAGGGATTACAAGTAATTGCGTTACTTGTAACAGATTACGTACAGTCTGGCTACGGGTTGTACTGCACTGGCTATATTGCTCACCTACAGCTGGGAGACAAGTCGCCCGTCGAGGCAGACTATGTTCTAAGCTGTATAAACATACACAGACCGCAATTTGTTTCCAGACAGTGTAAGGTAGCACCGGTTCATTCCACCCTGACATAGTAAGATCACTGTTGAAAGAGGTTTTCATAACAGACAATAGCATAGTGAGCTCCGGAGGTTACCTATGAAGACACTAAAGGTTATTTAGAGGTTCATTTGATTTTGCCTAAAAATTAGAAATGTGAAGAGGAAAAAAGAAGAAACGTACGCTCTCACTTTAGGTAGAAAAGTATTTTCTACCTATTGATGGCCCGTTCGGTTTTCTCTAGTAATCCGCAAAACGGGAAGTGTTAAATTTAAAAAAAATTGTTTTGGGCGTTAAAACGCTAACGTCAAAATTCAGTTTGCATCTCAGAGTAAGCACCTGTTTGCTGCTTAGGAAAATGTATTGTAATTGTTGAAAATAATAGAAATCATGCTTGTTTTTTGGGGTTTTTTATATCCACTAGCTACCAAACAAGGTCTACAGAGAATGAAAATATCTGAAATAATGTTTCATAAAATAAATGTTGTTCGGAATAAGTATTCTAGCCTTCTTTGCAACTCAATCAACTATTTTTTTTTATTTCCAAATGCATATTAGTAGGGTGCCTTCATGTGCGCTTTGCTTAGGGTGGAGACATCTGGCCATTTTGTCCCACACTTTAATTTTCCTTTTTTGTTCAGAAGCGCGTGAAAGAGCGTGTCCCGGCACGCGTTGTGCGGCGCTGACTGTGCTATGGCGACATTTTGTTTTCGTTGATTTATTTGTATTTTACCCGTGAGGGCGTGCTGTCGGCATCGGGTACTACAAAGGGTGGCATCACCCTAAGCAGAAGGACATTGAGGCACCCTACATATTAGGATATCTCTGCTCAACCCTGCACGATCGTTTGACCACGCGCGCTAACATAGCACACACAAAAAATAGAATCAACAAAGGTATCGCCTTCACAGCCTTATCAGGCCTTTCGCTATACTCCGTTTCGCCTTATGTTGTACCGCAGCGAAGGCTAGAAGCGTGAGCTCATAGCATTGGCAGCTGCTCCTTGGTAGAGCAAGGAGCTCGCGCTTGTAGCCTTTTCCTGCGGTACAACACATGGTGATACAGAGTATAGGAGTCTGCTGATGACTAGTTACACTTCTTTTGCAACGTTCAAAAAGCGCCGACCAACGGAGCCATCAATTGTAATTCTGTTGTGTCTATGTTTATACAGCGGGAAGTTAGTCAGCTCTGAGGGCATCTGGTGTCTTCATTGGAGATGAAAGATAGTGCAGTATACCACTGCTTGTCTGGCATCTTAAACGTGCATCACGTAATAGTGATACATGACAGCACGCCGGTACGATGCTCATCCAGATTGAAACGGGCAGAGGCGGTGGATTGAATCCACGATCAGTGAGCTTTACAGCGTGAGCTTTCGCTACACGTGCTACCGATCCACGAGCAACGAGACATCGCGGTCGAATTCGAGCTCGAGAGAAAAACAACAACAGCAACAGCAAGAAAATCTCCGGTTTGAGGCATTTAGTACTAGTGTCGCCATCTCGTTTATCAAGTTGGAAATAAAATTAACAGGGTGATTTTATTTACACAAATACGCAAATACAACAATATTTTGCTTTCTCGTCATGGTCTTAAAATTAAGATTAGAGGCACCCCTAGTACGTAGCGGCCAAGCGTTTTGTCACGTTTGTCTTCTAAATAATTGTATTTTCAAAAATGCCTCAAAACGCGCTAAAAACAGTCAAAACGGTCACATTTCTGGATTTTATTAAAAATCTCCAGCGCTCTAAAAGAAAAATTCAAGGGCCGTACAACCTTCATTACGTTATCATAAGTAACCCCAAAAGAATGAATACTATCGTGCATTCCTGAAACTCAGGTTTGTGTAGCGAAATTCGCCCACCCCACCCCTGCCCGTTTCGATCTGGATGAGCATCGTACCGGCGTGCGGTCGTGCATCACTACTGCGTGATGCACGTTAAAGACCCCAGGCTAGCGGTTGTACTGCACTGGCTAGATTGCTCATCTACAGCGAGTGACTCGTCGCAACTTTAAATGGCTGACCAACCACACGCTGTATAAATATCCCCACAACCCATTTTTTTTAAATTCGCCCATTGAGTGACGCGGCCGGTCCGTCGTGTATCCACACGACGGACCGGGCCGCGGACCGATTGATCACGTGATGCGCGGCCCGCGGGCCGCCTGGCTGCAATGAGCATCCACACGGCGGACCAAAAGAGCAGACGACAGAGCGAACGGGCCGGTCTAACCCTCGACCTCACAGCTCCGCCAAACGCATGCAGCGAGCTGCTTTGAAGCTATTTGTAAGGAGGCAAGATGAGGTTGAACGAAAGAGACATTTGGCCGCGGTGGCCCTGCGCGTTGACTATTGAGGACGAGGAGGACTTAAGTGAACCGAAAAGGGCATGCTGGATGAAGCCCTGGATGTGCAGGAAAGATCTTGGTCTGCATAGTCAACTCTTTCCGTCGCACAACAAAAGGTTCGTCTTCTTCGTCTTCAATAGTTGGCGGTCAGCAGCCAGCTTGTTGCCAGACTTACGCAGCTTTCAATTATACTAAAAACGCCGCGGTCCGCCGCCAAGGTCCGGGCGAGGAAAGCTCTCTTGGCATTTCTCAGAAGCGCGGGCCGCGGACCACCGGCGGACCTCGAAAACCGGTGACGTAAGATCACGTGACGCGCGGCCCGCGGACCAAAGCAGCAATTTGGTCCGTCGTGTGGATATCACCTTTAAGGGGCTTTCTTGAGTGAACTTTCCAGGCTCGTGCCACTTTGCTGCCTTTTTTAACTTGTTGAGTTACATTACATTATAGATTAATACTTCGAAGACATATACTCAACACAAACATACTGGTACGAATATTTTTGAAATGCCTGGCTTGACTTTTGACAGCGAGATCGCGGTTTATGAAAACAGAATTTTCTAGAATGTTTATCATCTCTGACGTTACCCCGCTGCGGTGGCGCTGCTGTCTGCATGCCACATGGGCAGACGCGCCACACGAATCTCATTTCTGCGCATGGAGAGTGGCCACGAATGGAGAGGGCAAACGGGGATTTGTTCTTTGCAAGCCGCGTGTGGGTGCATGCTACTTGCCGTTTGCTCGATTCACACGCTTCACATTTGTTTCTGCAGTCTGTCAGCCAGAATTTCCAGACAGTTTGTCTTTTTAGACTAAATATATGGTCCAAGTCTTGCGTTAGTGTTGCACCGTGAAGCGCTCATTAAAGTCTGCTATTTCATTTTTTTCTCTCTTATGTTTCATATGTATTTATATTGACGTGATTGTTCTCTCCTGTGAACCTTAGGCATTTGTCTCCTGCTCATCGCTAGCCTCCCTAATTGTCTCGGGTTGTAGCTTGATGATTGTGTTCCCGTCTTCGTTGTTGAGCATCTCAACTAGATAGACACCTACTACAAAGGCCTATAGCTTTTACTGTCAGGGATTGTAAAAAGTGCAGTAATGTACACGTAATTGACGGATCTTGTCTCGTTACAGAGAACCGAAACCGTATTCATGAAATGGCAACGATGTGTAACTTAATATTATTCATGGTTTCAGTTACTATGAATATGCATGCAGCACTGGAACAAATCATTTTCAAACTCTGCAGCTCCACGCAAAGTGTGAATGTTTTATAGTGTTCAATTCAACGGTATACATGAAGAAAAAAAAACACCTCGACGGTGACTTTGGCTTTGGTGTTCTGGTCGAGCACTGAGCCTGTTGCTTAAAAGGTGAAACATGATTTTCCCTTTGCTCTGATTTCTCACAAATCTGAGAGAGGACGCATATTTCTAAAGGTCATTCGCGAAATTCGAGACATCACAGCAGTGCATTAAAGGGCAAGCCCACTCAAAATGTCGACCGAAGCGCGCGAACGCTTCTCCGGCCGTCCCATTCGTGCAGAGAGGGCGTAATCAGAAAAAGAGAAGAAGGCGTTTCTCCGCGGGGAGGCGCTCTGAACCCAGTCATCGACAGCATGGCGCGAGGCTGAAGAGTCCAAGAAAAAGTCTTGTTACGTCGTGTTACTGCAACTTCTGCTTACAGATTTTTGTGTATTGTGGTAGAACGGTGAACAGCTGCTCTGTGTGAGTAGGTAGGTAAGTTTTGACGCTTATTTAATTTGAGATATTCATCTGGACATGTGGCGGCTAGCGCTACAAAGGCGCCTTTAATTTATTTGGGTGCAATCTGTAGCGCGTATAAAACTCCAGAAATTCGGATTTCCCCAAAAAACCCCAGAATTCGAATTTCCCAAACATAAAAAACAAATCACGCTAAAAGTTTTTTTTTTTTTTTCGCACGTTGTTTGACATAGGTTTTTGGGTCTCAGCACGAAGTTTGATATTTGTAGTCCGTGTTGTCCATCCTTTAATATTTTTAATATTTATTACGCTATTTCGCGGGTCATATTGCGGTGTTTGCTTCTTACTATACTCTGTTTCACCTAGTGTTGTACCGTAGGAGAGGCTACAAGCGCGATCATTCTTGCTCTAGGGCACATCTCGGCAGCACAAGCCTCTCCTGCACCAAGGGCGGCTGCCAAGGCTATGAGCTCGCGGCTTTAGCCTTCGCTTGTGGTATGCAAGGTGAAACGGAGGACAGAAGTACCTTTCAGCCGGGGTCACACTGCTTAGCCTTACACATTATACAAAAAACTCTGAAGATATCAGTCACCACGACATCCGTGGTTCTAATGCCGCGTGCCAAAGTGTCTCCTTAAAATCGCTGCCGTGCGGCATTCGAATCTCAGGTCTCGTGGTGACTCGCTTTTGAATTTCTTTGCTGATTATCTTTTGTATGATGTATAGACGCTTTACACACGCGCCAGAATACAGCCGCCATTGCTGACCTTCTCTTGTTTTACCGAGATACCGAGCCATTGAAATTGGTGTGGACGAGTCTCCACAAAGGCCAATGCTGGGGAGAAAGACAGAATAAAATCTAAGGTGGCATTAACCTGGCCTGCTATGGTAATAATGAAGTGAAGTAAACGTAATAAGGGGAAACAAAAACTGAAGGTCAGTTATGGCGGCGCCCATGCACAGCTGGTGCAAAGCGTCTATAAGCAGTGTGACTCCGGCTTTGGGGAAAAAATATAGTCTGTGAGATACGACATCCTCGCAATGATTTGACCTTTTTTTCTGATAACATTCGTGATAATTCAAGGTACTCATTCAAAAGGTGGGGCGCTTTGTTCGTAAACGTCCAGTTTTCGGCACATGTAGCCACAGACCACCGTACCCCGTTATGCACCTTGTGATGTAAATTAATTGATATGCAAACAGACAATGGATCTCAAGAAAAATAACTCTGGTTTATTTATAAATTCCAACCTCGTTCCAACCTGGTTTATTCGGTATTCCCACCTGGTATATTTATAAATTGCAAGCCTTGAAGTATTTATATTAAACGTGAGGTACTTTGCGATGCAGTGGCTTCAAGCAGTGTGTTTCAATACACTACCCTGTCTTTCATAGTCATGCCTATGTTAACCAAGAACGGCCGTACAAACTTCTATATTACAATCCTAAAACTTTTATGCCATGCCTCATCTCTTGTAGCGCAAATTAAAAAAAAAATATTTGCTTCGTACAGAACAAAAAAAAAACATCCTTGAATTGAAACAACCATGCTGGTTTTTTTTTCTTTTCTTTTTTTATCTTCGGACGTTTTCGATTCTAAGCGCAAGGCTTGATAGTACAAAAGCTCAGTCCTCATGTCATTGTTATTTTTGTATTTTCCTACTATTTTATTACGCAAATTATGCAGGTGACACTGTTGTTTGCTTGTGCTATAGGGAGTATTCACTGGACGCCATATTTGTGGGTGCTGTTTAGAGCACATGCTCAGAACTAGCTCACATTAGTAGGCTGCTAGGACCGGCAGTCTTGGTGGTGCGGAATGCACGTTGCAAAAGAACTGTGGAAGCTCGCTCGTCAGCACGCGCTCAGCATTCGCGCACACAGCTATGGCCGCCAGTGAATACTTCCTATAGGCACGTCGCCTCGCAATGATTTTGCCATTTTTGTTTTATAAACTCCGTAATATTTGTAGGTACTGATTCAACAGGTAGGTAGTTTTCTAGTAACCGTCTAGCTTTTGGCACATGTAGCACAAACCATCAAATCCCGTTATGTAGCTGGCACTTTGTGATGTATCTTATAATGCAAAAATATAAGATCTAAAAGATTTCTGGTTGATTTATAAATTTTAGTCTCGTTCCAACCTGCTTTCTCCGTTATTCCAACTTTCAACCTGGTTTATATATAGATTCCAAACCTTAAAGACTGTAAGCACCATTTTTCTTTTTTTGCTGATATTATTAGTCGGACTAATATGCAGGCCTAGGCAGCTTGTTAAGAAAAATGAAAGCCGTTTACAACTCCCTGTAACGCCGAATTAGAGCGCAGCTCTTGAGGAGGAGGAGGAAGGGCACAGAGGGGAGGATATATCTCTTCTTTCTTCTCCTCACCTCCTCATCCTGCCTGCTACTCCTCCCTTGGAGCCTCGTCGGAGTCACCGTCGGCGTAACCGTGAGGTCACGGGACCCTCGTGACCTTACGGGGGCCACGTGACCTCACGGTTACGCCGACGGCGATGGCGACGGCGACGCTGCTCAAGCCGGAAACGGGCGCCTGAGCTGCTCTCCAAATCACCCCGATCGTCCTTTTCTCGAACAAACCCGATCGGAAAGGACGGAAAAGCAAAAGTGACAAGCAGCAGTAAACAAAACCATGTGCCACAGTTGAAAAGAAAGGGAAAAATCGCGACGGGTTTGGACAAAACACGGACAAAGTTCTAAATTGCCCTTTCGCTGCGTACAACCTAAAAAAAAATATATATATATAAACAATATCGGCGTCTTTTGCGGTGGTCTGCGAGAAATTGTTCAGGAAAAGCACCTTTCAGTGGAACCTCTTCACCCATATTGGGGATGCACGCACTCGTACGTACAGGTGGTTTACGCCGGAGAGGGTGCGCATTGTGTAGGCGCATATGTGTGCGTGTTGATGGGCGAAAAGGAACGCCGCGCCGCTAGTCCTCTGGAAGAGCATTCGCTGCACACACCGAACCGTACAAAGAATTACACCATCTTCCCGAGGGGAACCATGGGTGATGCGGAGCATCGTGTTGGTTCCGAGGAAAGAGTCAGTTGCGTGCTGACGTCGAGAGATGGCGCCACCGACTGCCCTAGCGGTACCCCCTACGCGAGCCTTCGTCGCGGCTCGCGGCAGAAAAACTTGGAACGCTCGCCGCTCACCGTTTATTTTTTTCACACTTGAAGGAGAGGAGACTAGAGGAGGAGAGTTGCGCGTGCGCGCGCGGTGTGAGTAGAAGCGAACGCACGCGCAGTGCACGCAGCTGGTAGAGAGAAAGAGCGGAGAGAGTAACGCGCAGCTGTTGGAGAGAGGGAAGGAGGAGAGTTGCGCGTGCGTAGTGTGAGTGCGGACTACAAGCGCCGCAGGACATAGACCCGAGCAAGAGATGCTCCGCATCTAAAAGATACACGCACACACACATGCTTCAGCATCTGTTTCTCCCCCCCTGTGGTTCCTCTCCCGACCCGCGAAAAGGCTTCCAAAACACATGCTGCCAAAAAAAAAAGATGATGGCCGGCTTGGCCCTCTTTGACCCGCCTTGTAAGCTTGAATGCAAAGCCCGTACCCGGCCCGGGCCCTCCATGAATATAGCTGTGAAGCCCGAGTCCGGCCTGCGGGCCGGGCCGGCCCGTGGGCCGCGGTCTGGGTCGTACCAGTGCAGATCTCTACCTGCGACGCTGACGGCTCGCCCCTCTGTTATGACGAGGAGGCTCAAGTGAGGGTGGGCGCAACTACTAGATCGGGGATTACGGGATATGGACCCCATTAAGTGCTAAATATTGCTGGGAGTCTACGGGGCAAATGGTCGTTTTATTTCCTAAGTCAGGTTATAAGAGCCAATTAATGTGCTTGAATAATTTACGCAAGGTATAAATGATTGCTTTTCTATACCCACCAGTTTTGTTCCGATCGGTTAAGTATTTGTTCAACGCGAAAAATGGTAAATACCGCCATCTTGGACGCTGCTGCTTGTCTGGCAACCCTTCTTTCCCTCTCGACGTTTGCAATTTCTAGAGCGAGAACGAAGCGACAAAGGCTACGCCAAGGCGTTCATTGCTTGCAATCGAAGGCGAGAGGAGGAAAGGCGCATGGAGCAACAGAGTTGCAACAAAGCGGGTCTCTGCTCTAGTTACAGGCAACACTGGCGCATTTCCTTTCCCGATCCTCTCCCTCAGGCGCCGCCATTAAATTGCAAACGCTCTCCAGGATTTGAGTTGCGCCCACCCTCACTAGAGCCTACCTAGTTATGACTGGGCGGACACCTCCACCTTGCGGCGAGCGACGGAGCTAGCTCAATTACACTCGACCTACTGGGGAGCGACTCGACTGGAACGGCCGGAGAAGTATTCGCGCGCGCTCTTCGGGATCTCAGAGGCCATGCTGGAAGCGTCTATAAAAATGGCTGATATCGCTTAGGGGGATCCAAATGCGGTCATACCCAAAATATCAGTGTCAAACCGACGCCGCATTTCCGATTATAACCAATATTAAAAATGTTCTATCAGCTGGGTTAGCAGCCCGACAGCGGGTGACCAACGCTGGCACCGGGTGAGCTAGTGAAGCAACACTGGGCAATGACGTATGTCTCGTTCTATGCTCTCATCAAGGGCGTTATGAATACTAGGAGGGGGTACGTTGCAATATTTGTGCAGCCTAGTAATAAAAAGTTTAAACGAGATTTTGTGGCCAACGTGACCGTGAGATCTCTTTGGCAACTGGTGCGCGTGACATGTCACGTGCGAGATGGATGGTACCCGGGACGATCAGGGCCAGCAGTCGCAATCGCAACGGAGAAAACGAAAGCCTGGCGTCGCCAGGACGCCAATAGACCATTTGCTGTCTTACCCAAGCATCAAGGAGAATGCAGGGATTGGTGTTCCACGCGCCACACGCGCACGCCTTTCCTGTATAAAAGATTCGAAGTAAATAACCAAAAGAAAGCATTGACGAACGCGCGTGCAAGATGCCATTTGTTTTAGGTTTTTGCTTTGGAAAAGTTACTACTGCTGAGGCCAGCACGTGCGGCGCGTGGAACACCAATCCCTGCATTCTACTTGATGCTTGGGTAAGACAGCAATAGGTCTATTCCCTCCGGCAGGGCCGTACCCAGAAAATTTCTTTGGGGGGGGGGGGGGGGGTTTCTGGAACACGGTGGCCATCTTGAATGGCCGTTTTTTTGTATTTACTTTTTTAAAAGCAGAAGCATGTGATCGACCTATAATTAACAATAGCGAGCAACGAAATGTTTCACATGCACCATCACAGCGGGAGTGAAATTGTTTCAAAGCTTACTTTCAGCTTACGACAAAATTTATTTATTTGCCCAAACTCCGCCCCAGTAAACATGACTTGGGTGAGAGGGAACCGGGGGTAAGAGAATAAGAAAAATATATACAGACATACTTGACCCAGCTCCCTAACCGCAGCCCCGCGCATCCTCCGCAGGGTCCGGTGACACTCGGAACCCCTGCGACTATAGACACAGCTCGGAACGAATCTTCGTCATTCTCTTTCCATCCTCTTTTCACCGCGCGAAACACCCCATACCCCCGGCAGGCACCCCAAAGCCCCTCAGGCGTCGCACGCTCGCGGTGTTCTGGGAAGTTGGACTAACGAACAGAGAACCGATACGAGCTTCCCTCAAACGTACGTGTTTATTGCTCGAGCAAACATTTCCTCTGTGTCACCTTATAATGGACCGCAGAGGACGCTACGAGCCATCCCAGCCAATCCAGCTCTGAGTGTCACCTTACCCTCTGCGGTGTGCTATGCAAAGCTCAAAGTCATGTGATTCTCTCTCAGCCCTCGATTGGCGAAGACGGTCTCTAGCATTCGCTACGGTCCACTGTGCGGTGGAACGGAGCGTGGTATGAGGATGGGGAAGCGAGGCGCCCGGGGATCTTCTGCCGTGGGGGATGGCACCCAGGCACTTGGATGAGAGGGGAAAACAGGAGGGCGCTATCGGAGTGGTTCCGAAAAGACCGGTCGTGGCCGGGTGCGTTGCGGTTTTCGGGGCGCGGCGGAGACGCGCTGGAATTCACGCGCCTCTGGTTAGCAGTAATAGTAAGGAGTGCTGCGTTGTATATACAGGCACACGTGCACCCCTAACAGCATCGCTGGAACTCCAGCGGGTCCCCCACTGGGTCTCCCGATCCAGTGACTTTAGCGAAATCGAGGCCACCCAGGGCCTCTTTCGAAATGCGCCCCATCGCTCCTCCCTTCCCCAGCCGACAGTGAAAGGGGGGGGGGGAGGGGGGGTTCGAACCCCGAAACCCTCCCCCTGGGTACGGCCCTGCCCTCCGGCTATAAGGGATGGGCGCTTGCAGCATGGTCGGCTGCAGCAATCGGACTGGCTTTTCTTCAGCGGGGGTTACCTTTCACCGGTAAGCCCTTGGCGTATTACACACATATTTTCACGATAACAGTGATCGATCAACAATTCTCTTAGATTTCCGACAGTCGCCGAACTGCGGAAACGATGGATTTCGGCCGTTAGCCGTGGCGGTGGCTGGACACCATCGAAGTGGAGCTTAAATATCGGGTGTTTTCACTGACGTGATTTTGTCCACCATTTTGTTGTTGGGAGCTGTCTGGCGTGTGCAGAAGGCAAGCGTTCCAAGGATTTACATGACCCCTCATATGCGTAGAGCATAGAAGCTTATAAGTCTTACCACGTTGACATCTCCTCGACAGGTTGCGATGTAATCCTTCAAATTCGTAAATTAGTTTGAAAAAACAAACGAACAGCAAAATGGCAGATTGACGTCATGTGAAAACACCACAATAAAACGACCCAGTGGACGACCTGCATAGCGGCCGCAACGAAAAGAAAAAGCCAAACGTATTGTAGCGTGAAATAACATTAGAGCGACGAGAGCGCAGCTATCAAATTTGCAGGCGCGCGCGGAAATTCATCGCTGTAAAAGTGACCAAGTATTGGTCCAACTTCTCGGGTCGACGTAGTTCCGCAATCATATGTAGTATATAATTTATTCTTGCTATGGCTACAGTAGTAATCAGTGGCCAAGGGGTAAATGAAAACTCCATGCTGATGCACGCCAGATGCAAAGTACATTACCCAAAACACGCCAACAGGCAATCGTTACAGCGCTGACGTTCCACGTTGAATAGTAATATATAGGAAAATTTTTCTCGCTAAATTTAGAGGGAAAATTTCCCCGCTAAATTTAGCAAAAAGAAAGTTCCCGCTAAAGTTATCGGAAAAAAGTAGCTAGTTTTAGTAAGCCCCTGCCGCTACCCGGAACTCTACAGCCAAGGCCATCGGCATGCAGGCGCGGTGGCGGTTTCTTCGTAGCGGAGGGTTAGCGGAGGGGGAAACGAAGTCTTCTAAAACTCACTAATATTTCATCTAAATTCAGCGGGGAAACTTTTCCGCTGAATTTCTGGGGAAATTTTTCTGCTAAATTTAGCGGGAAATTTCCCGCTAAATGGGAGGCGAGCAGGAGAGGAGGAGGAGAGGGTACGGATGAGGAGGAGGGGCATACCCTCCTCTCCATACCTTCCCTCCTCCTCCTCAAGAGCTGCGCTCTAATTCGGCGTTAGAGGGGATTGTAAACGTCTTTCATATTATTTGCATCCTGGCAGTTTATTTAACCCAATACCATATAGGCCAATACTTTTGGATGTTGCTGCAATTAGTGATGTGATGGTGAGTGAGTGGGTTCCGAAATGCCGACCTATGCCGTTGACTGCATTTTGAAATGTCGGCCGCTCGGCGTGTGTGTGTGGTCGGGTGCTCGGCGGCGTCCGCGCTGGTGCGTGTAGTCGACGTGACGCCTGTACTCGTCGCGTTCTCAGGAACATCAAGGTAAGCGTTCTCCATTTTCAAACTTCGCCCGGTGCCGTCCGTCACTCCTGTTGCAAATTAAGATTACGTGTACCGGAGGCGACAGAACCCAGCCGCAGTAATACCGGCGAAGACCCCATGTAAACAAGCGACCGGGCCTTGTGCGAGAGATGCGATGCCAACCGAGTAAGACCGAGAGACCAGACCGGTTTTTAAGCCTCTTGCGACGTCTTAAGCGCCGTTCACACTCTTGCGACCGAGTAAGACCGAGAGAGACCAGACCGGTTTTTAAGCTTTTTGTGACTTCTTAGGACCGGATGCGCTGCAGCGGAGCTGGTCCTAAGAGATCGCAAGAGGCTTAAAACCGGTCTGGTCTCTCTCGGTTGTACTCGGTCGCAAGAGTGTGAACGGGCCTTTAGGACCGGAAGCGCTGCAGCGGAGTTGGTCCTAAGACATCGCAAGAGGCTTAAAAACCGGTCTGGTCTCTCTCGGTCTTACTCGGTCGCAAGAGTGTGAACGGGCCTTTACTGCGTTCCGCTGCGGATGCAGTGATAAACCTTGGATTCGTGCGTGACTCGAACGCAAACGTAAACAGGGTTCACAATTTTTCCTATTTTTATTTGTTACTTGAAACTTTTGACAAAAGCAATCGGTGAAAACGCGAAGAAACATGTGGACGTTATCGCGCGGCGTGAAGCCATTTACAACTATTGAACTGGGTACTAAATTTTCACGAAGATGTACCAAATTTGTTTCTGAACTTTTTTTTTCTTGTATGCGGGTTGTTGTTTCGGTCCGCGTTTTTCTTGATGCGCAAGCAGCTCAACGTGTGCGGACGAGAGCAAGGCTGTTAAGCGAGGCAAAAAGATGACTGTTCTATTAATCTACGCCACCAACCATAATTGAAGATACGTCTGGTTAACAGTAAACAACAAAAGCTGAAAGCACCAGACAACCCTAATTTTTTATGTCATGTATTTATAAAAATAAATAATAATTACTTTAGAAAGTCAGAAAACACTCGCATTGCTTTGCGGCGATTTCTATGCACTTGATGTGGCGTCGGTAAATGAGGTTTGTAAAACATATCTAAAACTAAAGAAAAGAGTTTGTTGATATAATATGCTTGAATATTTAAAGCGCGGTCATGTAGAGTAGAAAACACAACAGACACGTACGACGTGTCTGTTTGCTCAACACTCACAGAGACGGGATTTTCCTGTCTTTGCTGTCGAACGCCACTTCGACAAAACTCCGATGTCGGCGGCGGAGAAAACTTACGTTGCGGACGTCAAGTGGAGCAACACGAGCGGTGCCAACTTCATTTCACAATCTCTTTTTCTTTTTTTTTTTTTTTTGTCCTAGCTGAGGTAACTATCTTTTGAGAAGCTCGCGGGGCAGTTTTGAGAAAGTCAGTGCAGTTATTCTGCCACGGTTGAACAAATCTTCATTAGCGCAACATCCGTCAACTGTGCTTGAGGTCAATGCCATCTGAAACCAATTTGAGCTCTTTGCAATCCCTGAAAAATATTGCCCAGGGCGCAGTTTCCTCTAACAACAACACAAAGCCCCCCCCCCCCCCGCCCCCAACACAAACAAAAATTCGCTAGTAACAATAAAAGAAAGTTTAAAAAAAAACTAACCTCGAGTCGCATATATTATCGTGGAGCAGTCTACCGCTAAACAGCGCAACTTCATCCGTATTCGCATTGGAAAAAAAGAAATTAAAAGTGTTTTTAGAGAGGAAAGGCATGATGGCCTAGTCCTTTGTCCACGTTGGGTGATCGGAAGTAAGATAACAATAATGTGTCCGTATCGCACTTCGTGGCAGACCGTCCATGCTCTTGAAATGCTGGAAATGCTGAGACACCGAAACTCAAGCTACTTGACGTTACCAAGATGGCCGCGTGCACAGTGCTGCCAGACCACCAAGCAGTTTCGTATGTGGTCTATTATATCTAGAGTGCCTTCATGTGCGCTCACATGAAGGTTCCCTATTATATCATCAGAGCAGTTTTATGAACTTCAACAATCCACGTACTTACCGGTGGAAAGATACGCGCGTTCCTTTCGAAGCTTTCCTTTTGCATAGCGCGCAGGTGCACGTCCTCGCGTTAACGCAAAAGTAAACCAGATAAGCCACTGATCTCTATGACAATTGCTGGATCGCGCTTCGCCGCTCGTTGGCTGCAGCGCGAGTGATCAGTGAAGTCACCGGACGGCCATCTTGCTCATAGACGATTTGCGGTTTCGCTAGTGTTACAGAGGCTGGCGGCAGCCTGCTAGAGACAGGTTTTCTACTCGTTCGTCGTCAGTCGTCAAAGAACTTTTAGACTCTATGTAACAGTTGAGACTTGCCTTTGAGAACGCGTGGAAATTTTTACGAAAGCGCAGTGCCGCAGAAAAGAAGGTACCACTTCGTCGAAAGCAAGTTTCGCCGGTCTCGTGGTGTGTTTAAAGCTTTCTTGGCACGCCGAAGTGCTATGTCTCTGTGCCTTCGCACACTTGGATACCGATCAAAAATCGACGCCGTGTGGATGTGTTTTCCGAGTACAATGTGCGTGAAGCCGTATATGTGCGTCTGGATCAGCGTCTTACTTTACTCTGACGACTGTATACTTGCGGCACTCGCGGTCCAGAAACGAGCTTGATCCAGCGTCCAGTAGTGACGGAAGAGGGGGGAAGGTATGTCTTTTTTTTTTCGACGTTAGACGATTTACAGAATACCGCGCACAACAGCTCCTCATCACTGATCAGTCCTGTCTCATGATCAACCTATTTAATTGCACTTGACGTTTGAACGCGGCTCGCCTAATTGTGATTGGTCAACAGATTGCACACGCGACCATATGGGCCGCGCTTCAAAGGTTTTGGCCACAGAGCCATCCTGATTCAATAAATTCATTCATTCATTCAATTCTCGCCGTCTTGTACTTTTGCCTTCAAAAACCCTCCTTGCTCCACAGCGTTGCTCTACTCGTGCTCCCATGTGATCCATTAGAGTAGATTTGGAACATAGTCATGGTTAATAGTACATAAGAGCACATACAGATCACCTCCCCCCCCCCCGCCCCGCCCCCTTTATTGATAGCAATTCACCGGAGCAGCTGGACGATCCAGAACTCCGAGGCCGATATATATATGATCTAAAGACACCCGCGCGCGACATACCTTCAAAACTTTGGTGCGGAGTCGATTCTTGATCGGTATCCAAGCCTGCGAAGGGACAAATATGCAGCACTCGGCGTGCCAAGGAAGCTGTGATCACGCCGCGAGACCGGTGACACTTGCTTTCGACGAGTTTTACCTTAACATACGGCTTCACACACATTGCACTCGCAAAACACATACACACGGCGTCGATTCTTGATCGGTATCCAAGCGTGCGAAGGCACAGACGCACAGCATTTCGGCGTGCCAAGGGAGCTTTGAACACGCCGTGAGAACGGCGAAACTTGCTTTCGACGAGTTTTGCGTTCTTCCTATGGCACTGCGTTTTCGTAAAATTTTCCACGTGATCTCAACGGTAAGTATCACGGCTGACACAAGATCTTAAAGAACGTCTTCGGTGAATGACAACGAACAAGTAGAAAACGTGTCTTTAGAACACTGCCGCCGGCCTCTGCAACGCTGGCAAAACGAGAGAAAAAACGGCATGTAAGATGGCCGTTTGGTGGCCGCACTCGCGGAACGAGGATGCGCGATTCCAGCAATTGTCATAGAGATCATCGGTTGCTCCAGAGCCGTATATGTAGAGAGTTTGGTCAATGGGAGGTGCGGGCAGAGCCAGGGCGTGCGTCAGACTCGGAAAGAGGGCTTGGCATGCTCTCTTGACCAACCAGAAGCCGAAAAGAATCCCCTAGCGGTGGTAGCAAGAAACAGCTCTGATCAAAAGTCTATGTTCGTAAATGGTTTCAATAAGCGCGTAAGAGTGAAGTGTAGTAACTCTTTGTGGTTGAAAATAGGGTGCACGTGTGCGCCGCTCAACTCTGTTTTGCTCGGACAGAGTGTGACCGCTCGGACGGCAGATTCCTGCCCCTCAGCGCTTGGCGTACGAATTATGTCGATCGTTCCGCTAGTCGCACTCTTCCACCATCATTTTGGATGAGCGTGATTGAAACATCACGTATACCATATTTTCAGTCATTAGGAGTTACTCCGATGCAGTTATCAGGTTTGTTTCTCGCGACCACCGCCAGGGTGTTATTTACGGCTTCTGGTTGGTCACATTCGAATTTCTGAAGACGCCCTGGGACACGCCCAGCTCGCTTTTGGCCAAACGAATGGCCAAACTCTCTACATATACGGCTCTGGGTTGCTCAAGCTATGGTGTACTAGAACTGGGCAGTGTGTCGTCCGCGCCGAGAAGCAACGGAGGGAGGAGGTCGGCGCAGCGATTGACGGCGCGCAAGGACGGCAGGGGGCGCTGCGGGTAACAGGCGTGCTCCTTTCCGCTCGGATTGCCGTGTGGTCGTACTGCTTGTGATCGCGTGGTTCGCGTCGTCGCTCTGTTTTGCTGCAGTGTTTTATTTTTTAATGGTTGAGTGAAATGGATTGCAATCGGTGCCGTTCAGTGGCATCTAGACAACGCGTGCAATGACGGAGGGACGGCGGGACAAGAGAGACAGGACGTGTTTTGTGCCGGGGCAGTGATTTCCCTACACTCCCCCCAATGGGGGTGTACTCCCCCCCCCCCTTGTTTTTTCCGAAGGCACCCCCTTAATTTGCAACGACTCCTATATTCTCAATGCTCCCCCCCTAAGAATTTAGACACCCCCTCTAATTTCAATTTCTGGGGAAACCCCTGTGCCGGAGTGCAACAGTCGCTACCGGTCCCGCAGAGAAGCCCGTTCCCTTTTTCGTACCCCTCTCGAGTTCAATCGGCGTGAGACGTTCCCGCAACATTAAAAGGAGTGACAGGGAGACTCTGCTTCATGTAATGCAGGCAGTCATGACAGTCGTGCTCTACATTTTTTTTTTTCGGACTTTCCGCACTTGGTAAAGTATCTGCTAAATCGGTTTTATAGACACTGGCTTCGACACGCCGAAGGGTCCTGTGCACGCTGACTGCATTAGAAAGGCTTGGAGAAGTGACTGTGAAAATGTGACGTTGAAGGTTATGGGCCTCACATCAGCAAAGTATTTTTTTTTTCCTAAAGGCTTTGAAAAGATGAGGGCTGGCCCAGCACTCCGTCTCTTCAATGAGGAGGTGCTAGGAGGTCTATTTTTTACCGCAAGGAAATTGAAAGGTCTTGTGGCCCAGCGCAAGAGACTGAGTCAATTATCCTGAAGATATCGAAGCTTATCAAGATCATGACCTCACGCTGGAGAATGTAGTGGTACAGAACGCCATAGGCGCCGACTACGGGGAGCTCGGGAGCCTCCCGTAGTCGGCGGGCTCCCGCCTCCGGAATCTTTGGGTGCACCTCATTAATCTCATCTGTGCGCTGGAGCCCACTGTATAAATAAAAATTTATCTGTGCGCCCTGGTGCCCACACATATCGATAGCTGGCGCTCAGTGGATAAATAAAAATGTATCCACTCTGGTCACTACCAAAGCTGGTGAGTGGATAAAATTTTCAAACTATTCGCACAGTCCTGTTCGAAGACCCTACGTAGTATTAGCAAATACGATAAAGGCTAGTGCTGGAAATTCCTTCGAAAGCCAATGGAAGTAGTTGCGAAGACGACAGTGGCACCTCTATAGCGTACCTGCAGCCTACGGCTGTCGAAGACATAATACGTTTTGTAAGCCCCATTTTGTTTTCCCAAACGTTGAAACAATTCATTACGTTAGTGCGCTTGAACCACGGAATACACTGATCACAACTACAGTGATAGCTAAATTATAGGGTGACAAAAGCAGCCATTTGTTTAGGTATCATGCCGTCAGCATGCTTATCCTACGTTATCCAGGGGATTACACACGTTTGGGACGTCTCTTTCAAGAGACGTCCCGAACGTTTCCCGAGGGGGGGGGGGACTTTCCGCCTATTCAGAACGCAACACTGTTAGCGCGAACAAGCTATCGCCGGTTTTTCTATGAGAAACCAAAGGATCTCAGCAAAGTTCTTTGCTGCGGAAAAAGCTCATTCAGGTCTATAATGCAGGCGGTAAAATTTCGTCCTCACTAATACTCTTTCGAAGTAAATGAGGAAAAAGCGCTAATGTCGTGTTCGCGCTAGCAGTGTCGCGATGTGTACTGTGGCGTCTTGCCCGAAGATGCACGTCTCGGGCAAAGCATTTGGCAAAGAAAGTGCGATAAATAATATGTGAAACAGCAGAAATAAAGAGTACCGTAAAGAGTTAGCCAAACAATACGAAACAATCGAACCCGTGCGGAACGCCAGGTCAGCCAAGCGCTACCGCTGCCTGCGCTCCGCACTCCGGCAGCACGCCTGCTACACGTTGCGCCCTCTCGCGGCCGCCGATCCGGTCATCGCTGAAAGAGCCCTCCCTCCGCCCGCGCTCGCGACACTGCCCAAAACCTCCAGATTACCATAGCTTCGGTCATTGATCTCAATGAAAATTTCTGGATCGTGCTTCCGCTCCCGCGAGTGAAGCCACCGGACGGCCATCTTGTGCGACGAACGAATAGAAAGTGTGTCCTAGCACGCTGCCGCCGGCCTCTGCAACGCTAGCAAACGGAAAACGGCATGCAAGATGGCCGTCTGATGGCCGCACTCATGCTGCAGCGAACAAGCGGGGATGGGCGATCCAGCAATTGTCATAGAGATCAGTGTGGGCAACCGGAAGCTTTGCTTTATCTGTAGAAGAGTTTCAGAAAACGTTTGTGTCTACCGTAGTTTCTGTCTTTGTTTAAATTTTACACTACCTTTATACTTTCTTGCTAGATGTGGTTTCAAGTGGATACCTTTTTCTTCGATGGCGAACTTTTCTATTGTCGATTGTTCCAATAGCCACCGCAAGTGGTGCATCGGTCCGTCGATCTTCATGCATGCTCGAAAAATGTTTACATCGCAACATTGCTTGCCTCGTAGGTAGCGGCTTTTCACAATTTTCCAAAGACGGTACGCTCGGTAGTGTTCACATCCCTAGCAACTAACATTGCAAACCTGCTTACGGCTTTAGCGTAACTGCGACTGCTTTTCCAACGAGGGCCATGGCGAAAGGAAGCGTCTTGTGGAGGAGAACTGAGGTACTGGCGTTGTGTTTCTTCTTCAGCCACACCTCTTTCGATCACCTTTCTAAACGCAATTCTTCCGCCTAAAGTTCCAAGACGACGAGATCTGGGACGATACCGAGATGATCGCTGCCTACAACCGTGCTGTCTCCAAAATTAAGGTAGGTTTCGTGGTCCCTTTCTGGAGTATGCCATCGTTCATTCGCGTGTGGCGCTTGGAATAAATCCGCTACGCTGCTACTGGCATCGGCAAAGCGCAAAAGAATGCTCCAGCTCCACAAGCTCGTATTTAATCATTTGAGTTCGACCTAGTCATAAAATGCCCGGAAAAAAACGTGCAGGTTCAGCAGCCACCCGTGTTGGTTATCTCTGCCTGTTGCTTGCCTGAAAATACTTCTGTAATAATCCGCGACACGCAAGCTTGGCCAGTGTTTCTGTTTTTTAATCTCGTGCGATGTGCTCTTTATCACGACCTACTGCGCTCTTTATATAGAATGGATGGATGGATGAATCTGGCTGAGCCCTTTGGATCGGGCGGTAGCGTATGCCACCTAGCCATTTTGTCTTACCATTTAAGCTTAGAATATTTAAAATGTGAAAACTATATTCACTCCGCACTAAAAAGAAAGTGAGGCTATAAAACCCCCTTGCCATCAGTTAATAAGAAAATACCTAGTTTTCTCTCGCTTCCTGCCACCATTCACTTAATCTTTGCTTGGCAATCTCCACTGCCTTGAAATCCACTTTTTCCTTCCCCGCCTCTAAAAGCCAATGACTTTATTACATCTATATTGTCTCCGGTAGGCATAAGGTGAAGCCCTTACATTAGAGTATCAAGTGCTCAGGTGTCTCTGTCCTCCCTCCACTAGCAGCGCACACTGTATCCATTTCCTGGTACTTCGCTTCTGTATGTTCTGATTCGCAAAACACCTGTCCTTGCCTCAAACAACAATGAGCTTCTCTTAGAATTGTCATAAATGCTTTCTTTGGCAGGCAATAACTGTTTTGTTTAATCTACCAGGTAGAGCCGTATATGTGGAGAGTTCGGTCAGTCTATGATCTCGCCGCCGTAACACTCTCCTCCCGAGCGAGCCAATCAGCACGCGGCGCAGAGCAAGAGGCATGAGCGCATGCGCATGAACTCCCGGCCGCTCCAAGCTGAGTGCGGAGGGCCGCCATCTCCGTCCATTCTCCCAGCAAAATGCATTGGATCGGCATCTAAATCTCGATTATTTCCTTTATATCGCTGCCTCTGGCGAGAAAATGGTATACTGTTATCTCTCGGTGGGTTAAAAAAGCTAATAAATGAAGTTTTCTCGACGTATAACCACAAACTTTTATTCAGGCGGAAAAAAAAGTCGGCCCGTAGCATACGACGCGTAGCCTCAGCAGTGCTCTTCTCCGACCAGTCCTCGACAGCGTTGCAAAAAATGGCAATCGTCTCCTCTCTGCTCCTTCCTTTCTCTCTCGCTCTCCTTCGGCGCTCTCCTCCCTTTCGTCTACTTTTCTCCTCTCCGGCGCCTTCGTCGCCACACCCACTGGCCAAACTCTCCCAATATCCGGCTCTGCTACCAGGTGCGCAGGGGTGCCATCCAGCATGCGGAGCGCAGCACTGCTCGTTTCGCCGAAGGTTGCAGATGACCATAACGCCGAGCTTGATTGGCTCTGATTGAAGGATAGTGGGTGTGACCTCAACGCAAGCTGTCCAGTATCCTTCAATCAGAGCAAATCAGAGCTCGGCGTTATGAGATCACCACAACCCCCGGCAAAACAATCAGAGGAACTTGCGCTCTGCATATGTCATCACTCCCTTTCCTTAAAGAAAACTAGCCGAGGATCCGCCGATCTTCGCGGTGAAAAGCGCACAGGAGGCTTTCGTGTCTCGATTGCTCTCGTTAGCGGGCGCCGCCAGGAATCTTCGGTGGCGAAGCTCCGGGAATTCTCAGTAAGGGACTCGGGAACAGGCCGGGTGTCTTCTTACTGATGTCCAGCTGTTAGGGTTTGAGGCACCGCTTGGGCAGGAGCACCTAGTGGTAAACATAAACAATATCACTGGCTGAACAGTTGGCATCAGTCGAGCACCCCTTGTCGTGTGCCATCTTCTGCCTGAGCTGCTTTTCCGACATGGTTGACCTCAGGTCTGGGGTGAAGTAGAGTCAAAGCAGTCTTTAACTTGCCACCCATCAGTGACTCTGCTGGAGTGAACCCTGTGGTTTCATGGCTTGGAGTTCTGTAGTTGAGCAAGATTTTGGGACAGCCTCACAATGGAAACTTCAGTCAGCTGCCCTTTCAGCTTTATCTTTCTGGTTTGAACCGCTCGCTCAGCGGCTCCATTGGATGCTGGCTGATATGATGGCATTAGAATTTGCCTTATTCCGTTCTGTCGAAGGAAGCTATTAAAGCAACCGCTTACAAATGCCGGTCAGTTGTCAAAACGACGAGATCCGGTAGTCCGTGACATCCTGACAGGCAAACGTCATCCACAGGCAAAGAATTGCAGCTTCTGCCGACAGCGTAGACACAAGGATGAGCTCGATCCACTTTTGAGTAGGCGTCACCACGATGAGTAGGTATCGGTTCTTTGATGGTCCAGCAAAGTCAGTGTTCTGCGCACAATGCTAGCCTTATGTCAACCCAGCGTCACTGACTACAGTCCATCTTGCAGGACGAGATTTCCAGACGCAGTCGAACTTCCTCCGAAACACAAGCCTCACAGTCGGAACCACCAGCTGTGAGTTTGACTTGGCATTAGCGGTTATAACTGCCGAGCATGTTTGTGGGATGTGCATTGTACTGCAAGGGCGGCAGTCGAGTAGCCGTCTGAAAAGAATTATTCAGCTCTAAAATTGCTGCAGAAAGGAGTGACAGGACATAATGCATCATTAGTTCTCGCAATAATTTACAGTGTTTCCCCAGAAAGTTAACAAGGTTATTCTCACGGCAAAAATAAATAAGGCATCTCTGAATGCCCAGCCTCCGTTCAAGCAAGGCGCTGTCAGTTAAAATCAGACGCCGAAGTTTCAGAACTTTCCATTATTTTACTCAAAAGTTAAGTGATTTTCTGAAAATTTCAATAGCAAATTGGGGCCCGTTTTGCCAGACTGGCGCCATTCAGCTCCAGGTTTTTGAGAGCTCAGTCAGCGCTTTTTCCCATTAAAAGTTTAAGAAAATCACTTATAACTTTTGAATAAGGTAACGGTTGGTTTCGAATCTTTGGCACCTGGTTTGAACTGAATTAGAGCTACATTGGAGCGAAGAATAAGCTTTCGACAATGCTAGTTTATTTTTTGCGTTAAAAAATGTTTTTAAAATTATTTTATGGGACACTTTGTACAGTCATAAACGATATGGAAAAGTGTGGTTGAGCACGTGGCCTAAAGGTCCCACAACGCTATCTATCAGAAGAAAGCCAAACTGTCCTCGAGGCTTCAGCCACTGCTAAATTGTTGTCGTCGCTCCCCGCTCAGTGGCGGATCCAGGGGGGGGCGACGGGGCGGCCGCCCCCCCAAACAAAGTCGACCCCCCCCTCCCTCCCTTCGGAGGGCACCTGGACATGGGTGGACCCCCATGCACAAGAAAGAATGGGAGAATAGTGTTGTTAATAAATTTTCTCCCGCCCCCCCCAAAACGGAGTTCTGATCCGCCCTGTCCTGCTTCACCGGCTATCGCTGTGTTGATGCTCATTTCAGCACCGATCGTAGAGGCGTTTCACAACAAAGGGCGGTATCAAATGCAGCTCGGAACACCATGTTGGCAAGTTGAGTGATCGGTTTTGGAACGTTTGATAATGGGTTTGCAAGATAAAAGATTGATTACCATACAAAATTTATTAACAAATTTTGCTTAATTATTTCAGTCATTGTGGGGATTAGCCCACTATATCATGTCCGCTCTGCCGTACAGCTCACCTGCATAGGCCGATAAGTGTAGCCTTCAAGTTTTTTTAGAACAGTCTGTAAAGCCTAGAAGAAAAAAACCCTGTGGTTCAGTTATTTCAAACGGGGTCCATGGACCCTTACAGTCCGCAAAGCCTTCGACCGTTTGTCAACCAAGTAATAAAATGTTCTCGTTCCTTTTAATTGAGGATGGTTCTATAAAGCTGTAAATAGACCCAACCATGCATGCCCAGGAAGCAGGGTTGATTATGCTTGATTTCAAAACTTCAATGACACATTTTTTTCTCGTTTATTTATTTGTTTGTTTTTGTAAGTGTCTCTTAGCCTCCCAGTGGATGGGGCCCCCATCACCTTTGTCGGTCCAGAAGGGGTCCCAAAACTATGGTGCCTCGAACTCATTCCGACCGTGTAAGCGCGCGTCTCAAAAGATTGGTCCCTCGATTTCCGGCCGACGACGCCGCTTAAAGTGTACTGCCATTGGTGGCCGCGATTTTGGCAGTGTCGCAACGGCGGTTGGTTTACCTGGCAGGTGCCTGTTCCGCCATGTTTGCCGGAACAGGCGGGTGCCTATTCAGGCAAACACCACGAGCAAACCCGCGTTCACTCATGGTTTTTCCCCGGAACTTCCACTACAGTCTACGTTCATTATAAACAGACCTGGTTACAACAGACATTTGGATATAACATATTAATTGGTGAAGTTTGTTGGTTTTCCTCACTACCATTGGCTTAATTTTATATCCGCATACTACATACTCCTTTACAACAGGCCAAAATCTTGGTAAAAATCAAGGTCTGTTATAACGAGCTTGGACTGTACTAGCCGCCAGGATCGCGACGTCTGACAGCACGATGCTCAAGTTTTCGCGAGGTCGTCTGTTGCCACTTCCGAACCGCTTCGGATGCGTGGGCCGAACAGGACGCTAAACACGCCGGTCGGAGAGTCGTTCCGGGCACCGCGCCGGAACGGGGCGATCGAGAACCCCGTATCGACAATGCAAGCTCCGTGCAGGGGTGGAAGCAGGGCGACTACTGCATCGCGGTGTACTCGGGCGACCACCTGCCCTACGAGGCCAAGATCAAGTACCTGAAGGGCGGAGTACTGCACGGTGCACTACATCGGCTATGGCAACGAGGAGCGTGTGCTCGTGGCCGACCTGCATCCGTCGGAGGGCAGGCGGGCTCGCCTGGCGCAGCGGGAGAGGGCCGAGAGCGTGAGGTTCGGCGCATCCGCGGCCCATGCTGGGCGGATTGAACCGCCCCCGTAAGAAGATGAGGCCTGCATACGACGCTCGTCGTTAGGGGATTCCAGACCTGTCCCCAGAGGCAAACGTGCCGGCTTGACGGGAGATGTCGCAAAAGGCAGACGCGTTCGCCTTGGCGACGGTCGGTGCTAGGCCACGTGCTGATGCCAGCCAGGCGGCGCAGCGTTAATCCACTAGTGACGACGTTGGGACGGGGAATGGCGTGAGCCCTGTCTTCTAAGTAGTATATTGGTTGAACCTAAGGAACTGCGCAATGCTTATCTCGCCTTAATTAAAAAATTAAGAAATCTGTGTTTTCACAATTTCATCTCTGTTTAAATTTAAAAAAAATAATATATATATATATATTTTTTTTTGCATTGGATTAAGAAGTTGGCATTTATCGGGGTTGTTATCGAAGAGCACGGAGACACGGCTGCAAGGTCGGGGAATCCGATCCTGTAGGACGGACGGATCCCTCGACCTTCATTTGGGACATACGTGCTTAATGTTTTACGAGTGCATGCGGCACGCATGTCCCAAATGTCGTAAACTGTCTCGGTGTCAATGAGGAAAGGACATCGGATGAGGTATGTGGTTCTCAAAGAAAGTGGCAGCCTCCCTGGGAGCTGTGTTCTGGTGAAACACGAAATGAAACTAGATGACTTCTTTCCGCAAAGCGCAAGTTTTTTCGTTTGTTCGTGGACAGCCCTAATTCCGAGTTGCTCGGTTTTCCTCGATTTGGATAAACCGGTTTAGGGGCTACCTTCTGAGATTTATGGGTATATACTGAGAAAACGTAACTCTAGCTTTGGTGTCTCGGATGAGTCTCCGACTTGTTTATTGCGTTTTCATTTGTAGTCCCCCCGCTTTCCGCTTTGTGACGTCACGCTGTTGCCTGCCACATCCTCGGCGGCAGCACGGCGGCGGAGGTGAATACAGCAGACATCCCTTCTGCCATAAGTTGCTGTCCCGCTCGAGTCCGCAAAGCTTCGGCAGCTGCGAGTTTCACCGCAGGCAACGACGGCGACATTTGCATCCGTTCGTCTTTTAGGCCGGGGGTCCCATTTTGGTCAAGCTGAGAGCAAGGGAACTCTCGTCTGCTGATTGACGTGGTGTCACGACTTGCACTTACTCGACCAATGAGACATTTTTGACCCGTTAGCGATCGGGCAGTATCTTGGTGAGAACGCCTTGCCAACATACAGATGGTGGGAAAGAACTCGCGGCCCCATATGTACATGTGCTTACAACTCTTTCATCGACCGTTCGATGTCAGCTTGTCGTACCGCAGCAGAACAACTTGAGATTTGCAAACTAAGCGTGGGTTGTCAATGGCTTCCGACATGAAATAGCGTAAGACCACAATTTCGGCCTGCGTCTGATCTCACTTCACTGTGGAGCTTGGTTCATGGTAGATGATCAACATTTTTTCTAGTAGACAACATACTTCTCTTTTTCTGTTTGAGAATGATGCTTTATAGCAGGGTTTTCAAACTTTTTGGTCTCACGGAACCCCAGGAAGCCTCAAAACTGCCGCGGAAGCCCACCCCCCTCCCCCCCTTCTCTATATATTGCCGACCGAGAAGCAACAGTGCACAATTGTAGGCAATTTTGCTTGTGTTGCTTCCCTATATATCCCCACCATATCAATCGCAATGTCAGTACAAAGTGAGATGAAGGCGCTTGCATGGTCCTGCCGCGCAGCCTGCGGGGGCGGGGGAGAGGGACGGGGGGTTGGGGGAGGGGGGGAGTGGCAATTTGGGTGCTCGCGGAACCCATGAGATCAGCGTCGCCGGGAACCCCCTGTGTTCCCGGAACCCAGTTTGAGAACCCCTGCTTTATAGCAACAAACTGCATCTTCTGCCCGTGTTAGTGCACAAACTGTTCATCAAGAGTGTTTTTACTCGTTCTCTGCGTCGAAGACGCAATTCAGGCACCATACTTTTTCCACCCTCCACTCATTTTCATCTTAAGAACTACTAAGAGTTCAGCAGCTCACAGACCATGACTAGTATTCTTTTATCTTATTTTGTGAATTAAGATCCTTGTATGGGCACTTAAGAATGGACTGTCTTTACCAAAAAGGTTTCAAATGCAGGAACACATACTTTAGTGCTTTGCTCCGACAACCAATTCATACAAGAACCACCGTGAACAACTCTATTTTCACGGTTTCTGTATTTACAGAAAATGAGAAGTAACGGTTTTGGGACTACTATTTCGTGGGGAGAATACAATACGATTGGAAGTGGCATGCCATGTATTTGTCAATATGAAGCGATGTATCCACATAATTACGAAATTGACTGATATCAGATCCTCACAAGCAGCAAGTCATTTACGGTACTATGTTCGGCGTATGAACTACGCTGAAGACTTGCTCTTTGCTTGAGGTGACAGCGAATGTAGTGCTCATTAAAGCTACAGAAGGTTCCTAGAATATTTCATTTCTTGGCGTCCACTTAAACTGAAGAACTGAACCCATCAAGCTGCCTGGTTGCACAATGTAAGTCATGTTGATGTCCAAAGGAAAACATGAAAGCTAAAGAAATCATTCACTGTGACCCTCCGTGTAGTATGTCACAGCATGTTACGCGGCACCGTGATATCAGGTGACGCATTTTGATGCCACACGACAACACGATGCTGCAGTAGTCGAGCCTTGCTTTATTTGTAGGTGTCACATGACACAATCCAGCGGAGTGCTGGTTTGTGTCACCTCGTGTCACGTGACACGACGCTGGATTGTGTCACGTGTCACGCGTACAAGGATCACATAACTTAGTGCCATGGTGGCACCAAGTTGTATGATCCTTGTATGCTGTGGCGCATTTCTGAAAGAAAGCTTGGTGGTTTCAGTGCTTTGGAAAGATTCTGTAGCTCTAGCCACTCGTGTAAGAGCCATGAGGGGCCACCTTGTTGGTGCTGTGGTCTAACCAGTTCTCCAACAGTTCCACTTTTTGTTTATTCTTGCTGTCTCATTGTTTGCAGAGCATTCACGCCAATGCCAGCAGCTTCCCTCCACACCTACCACAGTGGGATGCTCCACAGGCGGTAAGCAGTACCATTGCTTAGGAGCGGTTATCTTCGAAATGAGTCAGGGGACGCATTAAGTCTGCACTTTTTTACTCCTACTCTGACGCTTCGAGTGTCATACTCCGGAGCGCAGCAACTAATCGGGGCATAGCGTTCAGGAGCGCGACGGGGCGAAACTATCGACGATCCTCGTGAGCTACTTCCGACCGCACGGTCAAGACGAAACCGTCATCTTGTGATACGGGTGGCAGAAGCCGAAATTACTCCGAAGATAAATTAATTAGGGCCTCTATGGAGCAGCAGAGTGTAAAGTAAAAAAAAAAAGACGGTAATTTGAGGAAGTTTTTACGAATGTTTTAATATTCCTGAAAGGCTTGAAGATTCGCTTCCGAGCACATATGCAAATAGTTACCTTGGCCGATCTCTTTATTGACCAAGCACGCTGCTCAGATTTAAATGAAAGACAATATTCATGAACCCGCTTGTTGACACAGGAAGCTGTCAAACTTGCCAGATGTTCCGTGCCATCTTGCAGCGCGAAACGGAACTCCGTCGATGTGCTACGCCGATACCGACACCCCCCCCGTTCAGTAGATAGCACGTCGATTCGTGTTCAGGCAAGATTCGTGGAACAATCCTTTTCCGTAACGCTAACTGATGATGTCTCTGCTTTCCAATCAAACTATATTTTTATTCGCTGGGCTAAGAATTCTAAAAAGGGCAGTGGTCCAAAGGTCTTCTCAGCTTGACAACTTTTCTATCGCTGTGCTATCGGCGCTCCACCGTTTGATAGATGAATTCGTTTTCAGGAGAGATGCACAACCAAACCTTTCCCGTATCGCTAATTGCTGTCCTCACTTTCAAATCAAATCGCTTTCACCTGCTGGATTGAGCACTGTTAAACTCAAAAGGGGCAGCGGTCCTGTTGGACCCTTCTTCTCGACAATCTCGACAACAGTGCAGCCATTTTGTTTGGGGACGTGACGTCACAGAGCGCGAAGAAGTCACTCACGCTCCGAGAACTAGTCGGTGCATGAAGAGCGCGCTCGAATGTCAGTCTCCAGCGGCGCTCCTGTCCGTTTAGTGAACAGAGCGTCAAACTCACGCGCTCCGCATCACGGACTGAACGCACCCAGTGGCTAACTCACCTGGCTGGAGTTCTTCACACTGGGAATTTTTCCATGTTCCTTAAATATTTTTCAGGTCAAAATAAATTTTTTGTTTTTTTAGTATCCGAAACGATTGAAAACGATGCCTGGACATTATTCTCAAAATTCGTAACTTCAGAACTCGCTATTTATGAGGTAAAAAAACAATTTCCCAAAGCCGAATTTAAAGTTCCTGCACGATCCACGCTAGCCGTACGTGGCCGATTCCCCTATCAAATTCGGTATCAAAGATTAATTATCTCGGAACCATTGGAGACACCAGAGGGCAGTGTCGGACAAGAAGAAGCCCTTTGCTCGTCCGATGGCGCTCGTCTGGCGTCTGCGATAGTTATGAGGTAATCCATCTTTGATACCAATTTTAATAGGGAGATCAGCCACGGATAAATGTGATGTTTGGTTGTTTAGGATGTTAGCGCCTATAGATTAAGTTCTGACCATAAATGGACTATCGCAGACAGTGGTTTAGTGCCCCTTTTGTTCTTTGCAATGAGTTGATATTGGTTGATAATCCAGAATCCAAGAAAACTTGAAAATGAGCACAACCGCCATAAGTTTTAGACGTGTACACCTGTGACAAATATTCTTGGGTATGTCCAAACATAGTGCGAGCTTGCAGTGAGTCAATCATGACTTGAGATTTTTTCGGTGAGCAGAAATGCAACGAAAGCAATAAAAATCTTGCAAATATTAGGCCAACACCTTGGGATCAGTTTTGTAAATGTTCTCTTAGGCGACCCTGATCCTCTTGTTGGTCGAACCCTTTTCTACATCGTGTGCACAATCTTTCATGAAACACGGTGCTTCTCTTGAAAACTTGAGAATCAATGTTGCATTCATACTACTTCCTCAAATCAGGTGGACACCATACGCAGCAGTGGCCTAAAGGAAGCACTTATCGAGGTACAAACAGTAGCTGTGTCAAGAATTTTAATCGGCTGTTCTGGTCTAGCTCGACAATATTTCCTTCACCAGTTACAATCCAGATTGGACACATTTGGATTTCTTCATCTCACCAACACAACTATACTCGCGGTCAGCTTTTTGTGGCAATGCAGTCAATGCTAGGGGAGAGGATGCACCAACCGCCGTATTCACGCTTTCCCTCTCTCTTCGGATTGCCACAGAAAGTTGACCGCGAGTATAGAAGAGACCACCGGGACAACCCAAGATGCAGACATCTATAAATGAAGTCAAACCAAATGCCCCTTTTTCAAGAAAACGCACAAAAAGCCAGAACGACAGAGATAGTGTTTCGAACTATACTCTGTGTCACTAGTTGGGTGCAGTGCAGGCGAAGGCAATGCCTGGCGAAGAGAGAAAGGGTGAGTACTAGAAAGGTGGGACAGGGGAGGAGGACAGAGGGAGGCGGGGAGGGCACTAGGAACGTCTCGAGAGAAGAGGAGGTTTCTCTCCTCCCCCACCTTCCTAGCACTTGCCCTTTCTCCCCTGGCCTGGAGTTGCCTTTCAACTGTACTGCACCCAACTAGTGACACGGTGCATAATGAATGCTTTCTCAAGTGACAGGACTCGGGAAGCAGAGAAATGGGCAACAAGTGGGTGACATATGGAAGAAGGGGCTAATTGGTTTGTAAAAAAAGGGAAGGTGGTTTGGGGTGGGGGAATAAGGCCAAAAGTCGAGATCCACGAGAACGCATCTGGGAGTTGGATGATTCAAACTAGAGGGAAACATACGCCTAGCGGCAAAAAGACGAGGTTTGGAAAATCAGTTGTACCTTAAGCCACGGGCACGCTTTAACAACATTCACAAAAAACTGTCCCCCGCAAAAATATCCACTCCCTCAGTCGGACAAAGAGAAGAAAACTTTTAAAGATGCCGCGCATTGTTTTGTTAACGTGCGCTGGGGATGAAACGCCATACACGAGTAGGGACAATCGTCCCCATTCCCCGGTTGGCGGGATCAGCTTGGCCAAGCAAGGACCACTCACAATTTAGTTAATTTTTTTTTTCTTTTCTGTCTCCCATCCTTTCTTCTCTTGCTCCAGATGGATTTGGTGGTCGTGTTTGGAAGTTTTCATGCCAAAATTTGTATGCAATTGTAACGATTTTGCCTTTTACAGTTAGTTTCAATAAGAATTTATGGCAGATTTCTGGGGAAATTGTGTTCCATACATGAAACGTTGTAGCATTGTAAACGTTAAGCGATACACTGAGCTTCCAGGATGCCAGACGCCTACATTCAAGGCGCTCTTCGTCAGATAATTTAACGTGTACCATCTATCCACTTGATAGTTGTTCTTAGAATGAAGCGATACTACCGCTAATCGAGCTGATAAACCTGACGATCTTCCAGAGCCTTTCATGCTCTTGAGCTCCTCTCCCTCAGTGCGCACAGGTGGTCGAGCTCCTCCTCGCCTACTCCTCAGGTCACATAACCTCCTTGTTAACCAATCAGCATCGAGCTCCCTTTCCTTCCTTCTCACCCTTCAACCAATCAGTGTCCAGCCTCACGGCCACGCTTTTATCCAGGCCCCACGAAATGCAGAGAACCTAGTCGAAGAATGTTTCGCATTAAAAGCACCTCAACTCACGGCATTGTGTCTTGCGGTGACATGCGAAAAAGACACTCTGCTTAATAATCTAAATGGTCTGCGTTCGATTCCCACCTGGTGAAAATGCTTTTTGCTGCAATGGCCTCTTTCCCCCACTCAAAACCAGTTGGTGTCGAACTCTCGCGGCCAGGCTCTTTATCGAGGCTTTACTTTTTAGGCATCACGAAATGCCGAGCACCTAGCCAAAGAGTGCTTCACGTTAATAGTAACCCTGTTAGTTACAAGTTATTTCCACTGAAACAGTAAGTAATGCATTACATTTACATACAAGTCTCCCAAAAAGCATCTTAGTTATACTAGTAACTGGTTGCTGCCCAAGACTATAGAACAGTAATTGTAACAAACTGCATCCAGTATATCTACCACCAGTGAGTACAAAGAGGCTACTCAATACTACATCTCCCATATGCTGCAACTTGAATATGTGCACCTTCTCGTGGCTTCAGGCTAGAAACAAAAGAATATGAAAAACAATTTTTTTTTAAGACAATACTATTTGAAGTTGTTTTCAATGCTTTTTCAGCAGAAAAACTTTTTTTATTCAAAGTGATAATGCACCTAGCTTCAAACCGCATTACACGTAGCTTCAAACTGACTCTGTGAAAAAACTTTGCAAGCTCTGTGTCTGTCTGACATGCCATCTTGTCTCCCTCAGGTTTCCGGAGAACCCTGGAGGCGTGCAAGCGCCGGTCTGCCTTCTCCAAACACCCTGGCCGTAAGTTTAGTGCTTCTTTAACGTAGAATATGTTTTACAAGTCTTTTCATATGACAAAAATTGTCACAAATGAACGGCAGGAACAAGTGTCACGAACGACTGTCACGCTGGGAGCGTCGCACAACATCAAGGTTACATATAAAGCTTGCTAAAGGCCCGCCTAAAATCAATGTAAAGAAAGATGCCAACCAGCAGGCTCAAAACTGGGTCGGTGCGGTGACAGTCGTATACTATGGCCACTGAGATGCATAAAGGCGCGGCTGCTGTGGGAAGAACTGATAATTCTATTCGCAGGAAAATGAGCTGGCAAAAACAGCGCATTTTAAAGGAAAAAAGAAGTAGAAAGCCGTTTACAACTCCCTGTAACGCTGAATTAGAGCGCAGCTCTTGGGGGAGGAGGATGGAAGGGCACTGAGAGGAGGGTATACCCCTCCTCCTCCTTCCCCCTCCCCTCATTCTTCACTTCCTCCTCCAGGGGTCGCGCGACTTCGGGGGTGTGGCCTGGGGTATGTGACCTGGGGGTATGTGCACGTGACCTGGAAGGGGCCGGCGGCTAGCGCGGTGCAATATGGGACATTTTCCATAATGCACCGCGCGGTTACGCGGACACCGCTCAAGCCGGAAACAGGCACCTAAGAGCTGCACTCTAAAAAAACAAAAAAACAACAACATAATAAGAGATAATAAAAAGTGAAAGACATTTACAAATCTCTGTAATGCCGAATCAGAGTGCAGCTCTGAGGAGGAGGAGGAGGTATGCCCCTCCTCCTCCTTCGTACCCTTCCCTCCTTTTCCCTCTTCTCCTCCATACCTCCCTTCCTCCCACAGTATCCCCGTTAAATTTAGCTGGAAAATTGACGCCACGTGATCTCAACACCAATTCAGTTTCCCCATTGAATTTAGCGGGAAAAATGACGTTTCACATGACTTCGTGGCACGTCACATGAACGAATCGGTCTCTCCGCTACATTTAGTGGGAAAATTGACGTCACACGACCCCAACACCAATTCAGTTTCTTGTTAAATTTTAGTAGGGTGGTTACAGTGACGGCGACGCTGCTATACACCAACTCATGTTTACAAACAAACCAAAGCGCCCTGGCGGACGCCGCGCATGCGTGACGGGGGTGTGGGCAAGAAGCTCGCCGTCGCCCATAAACAAACCATTGGAATGGGATGTTGTCGGCGTCGGTGTGAGTCCCCGCGCTCTTTTTCGCGTTGGAATTGTTGATTCTACGTTCCTTCCATGGCAATGTCTGACTACTTGAGCGGCCTCAGCGAAATTAACGAGGCTCGTTACACCGCAAAACTCGGCGTGAATAACGTAACCTGCGGCGATTCATTCCGCTGTGGACGCCGCAGAATGGATGCTAAAGCCCGATTCACATGATGAGACTTCTGCTCGGCTATTTTCAGTCATCGACGTCCACTCGGGCTGCAAAAGCCTCGAACCGTAGCTGAGATGGTCGACGTCGATACTGAAAATCGCAAGCAGAATCGGACCAAGTGAATCAGGCATAACTAAGTCGGTGATGGCCACTGGTAACAATTATCAACATTTCCCTATACCAGGGTGTCGAACCGGAACCGAACCGAAAACCGGAACCGAACCGGTATTTTTTCCGGAACTGAACCCGAACCCGAACCGTTATATTGTTATCGCGATGAACCCGAACCGGAACTGAACCGGAAAAAAATAACGGTTACCGGCTCATGTCAAAACGGTTCGGCCACGCGCTGTTGACAATGAATGTGCTATCAATGCCATTTGTTTTTAAGTGCCGTCAACTGACACACACCTCGCTTACATATTTTTCTTCTCCACTCAGTCTTAGGAATATAAACGCTGCATCCATGAATCTTGACAAACGCTGCATCCATGAATCTTGACATAGGAACCAGTATTGCGCTGGTCGCGGCTTGCACGGAAGAAAAAGAATTGGAAGGCTGTGCAAAAAAAAAAATCGCGTCACGGGATTTCATTTTTTTACAATCTCGTAAATCCTAAATGCTGCTGTGTGCTCATTTCATAACACGTTTCTAGAACGCGCGAGTTCTTGAAGCTTGCTTCCATCGGAATGAGAAAAGAAAAGGCTGTGGAGTTTGATAATGTTTGAGGGAGAGAAAGAAATTTTATTTACAGTTGAAATGAGCATTCATGAATTATATCTGCTCTTCGCTGCCCCAACCACCGGTCAGAGTATATCGAGCTATGAAGTGTCAAGATTTACATGCCGTATTTTTCGTACCGGAAACTCGATAAATGCGGGGGAAAAAAACAGGGATACAAACCCTAGTCGCTCGCGGAGAAGCGAAGCTGCGCGCACTTTCGAATTTGACAAAGGATCTGCCGAGCTTCTGTTGCTTCCGTCGCCTGCCCAGCGTAGTCATGGGACTCAAGCGGGCGCGTGCGCTCAAACCAACGCTCAGCAGACGCTGGAGTTAGCGCCCGTGACAGACAGCCCTGTCATCAGACAGTCGTTGTTTGCCGCTTGCATTGGCTACAGGCTTTTATAAACGTTATGCACTACTAGTTTCGACGATGTATCCCGTTTCGTATGTGCTGATTTCAGATGTTTTATTTGTAATTTATTTTGATGTTGCAATTTGTCATTTATAATTTCCGAACCGGTTCCGACGTTCCCAAACCGGTTCGCGAATGCGATCAATTAATCGAACCGGAACTGAACCGGAACAAAATAAATTTACCTGAACCTGAACCGTAACCGAACCCGTATTTTTTTCGGTTCGACACACTGCCTTATACAGTATTTAACTGTTTGCATCGAGCTCTACTTACCCGAAGCAACCTTCAAACTTAAACGTCTTTTGAGGTCTGCACTTCTTATCGCAATTACCGGGTCAACATTTGGTCTACGGCCCGCTGTTGTTTGAACGAACACGCGACAAGCAGAAACGTTTGAGAAAGCAGATGACAGCTCGAACGATGAGGCGGCCGTTTGAACGTGATGTCGCACTGAACGTAGTCCGCAGGTGGTCCGTGCAACTTGACAGTTTTCCGCGTTCATGTTGGAACAAAACAAATAAATCTGACGACCACAAGTATCTGTGAATTCAACCCAAAGTGCTTCCTGCCCAAGCAATCGTGGTCTGACGGCGTCTGTTTTCCCTTTTCACGGCCCCTGTTCACATTCTCGGACGAACAGAGCAGGCAGAAAATGCATGAAAACTGACCTTCAAACCTTTCCCGACTCTTTTGGTGTAGCCCCAGTCGCGGTGTTTTGACGAGAAGGCAGCCTTTGTCCGGTTTCTTCCAAAGCAACACAGAAATGCACGTGCCCCATGGCGACTTCTGCCCACAGCCCCAGACCTGAAGTGCGCCCGACGCGCCACCACCGCGCCGTGACGTAACAGAGATGAGTTCGTGTATAAGCGGAAACGGGCACCTAAGAGCAGCACTCTAAAAGAAAGAATCTAGCACAAACAACATGCAGAGTGTGATTTGTACAGGGAAGATTCTGTCTTCCGTGGTTTCTGTCAGCATGATCAAGCTTGCATAATTTCTCAACCTTCAGCTTGTTTTCTTGTATATTTTTGAATCGCTTTAGCATGATGCTCCCAATCTGGGGTGTCAAAACCACTGAAGTTTTCCATGGTAGGGTCAGGGAGCCATTCGGTTATTGACGTGTGTGGTTAAGCGTCGTGTTTTCATTGTGTTTCCGGAGGTGGCCTCTTCGCTGACGATGTGGGCGGCAAGGAAGTGCTCATTTAATCCGGACTCGACGAACCCGAATATTTCGGAATGAGCAAGTTGGAGCTAAGCCCGTGCAAAATGATCCTCACAGTGCTCAATGCTCAATGCCTTGTGTTGTAATGGCCTTATTGATTTAACTGCCTCTACAGTGCGTCGGGAATTTCACCTGAAATTGTCAGGAAAAACCTGGAAAAGTCGGGGAATTTCAGAATAGTAATTTTCTTAGACACCCTCTACACTGTTCTGCTTAGTTTCTTTATTTACGGTTATGTGTGAACGTATTTCCTACCTTACCATTCATACAGTGTCAGCAGTGTAGATACGGTTGAGCCAACTTATGACTGAACTAGCTTATAGCGAAATATTGTATATAAAGAACTCAGGGCTCTTAGGGCAAAGCCCACCTTCATGCATGTTAAAATGTGTGCTCGTGCGTTGCGGCAGTTGCGGTGTTATCCAGCTTATAGTACCGTATTTTCCGGACTATATTCCACACCTGGTGTCTAGTCCACCAGAAACAAATTTCGTACGAAGAATTAAAGTTTCTCCTTAGATAGTCTGTATTCCTGTGCTCAGCCTGCACCTGTTATCCCAGTCTTCCCATAAAATTCGCATACACAGGCACACCTCGATAGATGCCTGCTCCATTAGCCAACAAAGAAGCTTGCATTATACGTAAATCATCATTAGCACATTTTGTCATTCACACAATACGTCGCCGTCTCATCGTAATGAACAATCTCAGAAAACAGAATTCCTATAGTCCGCACCGCATATTTTTTTTACTTCTTTGACTCGTACAGTCTGCAGATCATAGTCCAGAAAATACGTGTATATCCTGCACGACCTCAACGTGCCATATGCATAAAGAAATCACGATGTTTCGCAAAGCCTAGAAATGGTTATTTCCGGATATAGCGAACATAATTCCATGTCCAGTCGACTTCAATACGTATGACCGGCTCAACCGCATAAATTTCTTGCAGCGGATACCGCTCCATCCCTCCCCGCCCCCTCCCCCGCCTCGCTGGGGACATCAAGGACAACGAAGCCTGTCCTCGATGCTCATGTCTTGGTACATGAGTGGCTACCACACGGGATTCTATCAGGTAACTGCCGACTCTATTGACTCCTGTAAGGAGGTACTTTATTATTCTTTATAACGAGGGTAATTAAAAGTTAGCAGCTACCTCTATCTCTAAGGTCCAATAATGTCTGAAATTCACTAATTAAGGTGCAATCGTTTAAAATTATTCAGAGGACATGAAACTGCTGTTTCAGGGAGTGAAGGAGAACCTTTGTTTTTATCAATTTCTTTGCCACATCAAAGGCGGAAACTGGGTGCATTAATCACGTCGCATAGATTTTTCCGCTAAATTTAGCGGGAAGCTAAATTGGTGTATTGGTAATTTGACTAAGGGCAGTTGAAGCCACCAGGTTAACAATTACGCAAACACTTGTCAGTTTCACATTCTTGCGCACTCGGTTAAATTCCAGATTAGCATAGAAATAAGCTAGCCAAGCATGTCAAATGAGTAAAGGCTGACCCACATAGGGCGTATTCTCGACGAATTTACGCGTCATGCAATAGCGTTCGTAATCACGGGATTTGGCTGAGTCGCTTTTTTCACAGAAGGGAAAAAGGGGCACAGGTCGCCAAACCACACACGTACGTTACGACGCCGTCCCTCGGCGTTGGGTGCAGTGTAGCCCGACTCGCACTCTTTCATGAAAGGGAGGCAAAATGTAGATAGGTCGGGTTACTTTATTGTGTCCCTGCGAGGAGACAGAAATAACTGAATGTTAAGTTATGAAGCAACCAAAAGTTTCCCAATTTGGCTTTCACACCTGTTTCGAAATGTTCGCTGCAACCGCCAAGTTGCCAAAAACTCCCGGCAGGAAGATGGCCGCGATCTCTGCTCAAAACCCTTCCTTTTGTAATTCTTTCACATTGCCTGTAACATCGATGGTATTTTCTTTTGTCTCAGTCGTTCATTGCCCATTCCAAAGAGAGATAGCGATTTCGTATAGTGCCCGCCGATAAACCGGCGAACGCGACAGCGGTAGCTCCCATTTCGGCGGCCGAGTCAAGCCTCAGCCAGCCGGCCGCATAGCGACAAGCCGATTCTCGAGCAACTTCCGGCTCTCAACTCGGGAGCTGATTGCTGGCACCGCGCCGTACGCTTCCGGATATGCCGTGCCGAAATGCGCCGATGCGCCAAGATCTGTCTCGGTCGGATCGCCGAATACGCGCATATTTACGCCGACCTCGGAAGCGCTCGTCCCAACGCCCGCTGGACGTCGGGATTACGCCCACCCAAATGCCCGCAATACGCCCCACGCCGTTCGGGCTTAACTTAGCCCCCTGCTGAAGAGCCCGCCATGTTCAGCTTGGAGGCCTCACCACTATCTCTGTTTAAGTATCTGGGCACAAAAGCTCACAAGGATGAGGCACAGATAAAACTATCCTGGTATAGTATACCAAGCAACAGCATCGGCATCAAGCTAATTTTATTTCTTTGCCAGGAAGGAGCGATTGTGCGGAATCTAAAAACGCCACTGTCGCCGACAGGGTGGAAATGGCACAGAAGAGGATCTTTGAACGCACGGTCGCACTTATAGATACAAACAAGAAAAAGAACAGACAAGACAACGCGCTAACTTCGACCGTCTAATTAACGTAGTGCGCCGTGTCGTCTGTTCTTACCCCTAGTCCATGTCTACGAGCGCAACCCACGTTTGCACCTCAACGCGTGGCAGTGGAGGCACGGAGCATGTGCTGGACGGAGGCCGGCATTCGAAAGACGCGTCCCGCCATTCCCATTCTCTCTCTCGGCGACTATAGAAACAATAATTCGCCCAGAGCTTCCAGTGCTCCTCGCGTATCTCTGCCCGATTCGTCCTCTGGCGAACTGCAGTCGTCGTCACATCCGAGGGGCGCGCAGATGTAGCGCAGTTATTGGAGCTTCCACTGAGCTCGCAACATCGCGGGTGGCTGGCGATTCGGATGCAGTCGGCAGCATCGCGACTGAACAAAATCATGAGATGGCTGCCGCTCCCCATTAGCGAGGAGGTCGCAACTATAGGAGCGCTTGGTTTGGTTTGTTTTCCACGGAGCTCGGCGTTTACCCAACATGATACCCTGCGGAATATGTTCTTATGTTGTCTTCCCTCCATGGAGCGCATTGCGCAGGTTGGACACGAGTGCTATTCAGCGTTTCGTTTGGTGTTCAATTGGCGTTTCGCCGACTTAATGCGAGTCCCAGCCAAACGCCGACATAAATGTTGGGCTAAGTTGGCCAAGAGCTGCGTCAGAAATGCGAGCAAATAATCCTGCGTTGTTGTCGTCCCGACGGGTTTAGTTGGTGAATCAGCCGCTAGAGCGTGACGGTTGAACCACGCTCCCAGTGGTCGGCGCATAACCCAAACATGCGGGACTGCCAGTTTCACGCATCTCGTCGTTACTCTGCAGCCAATGAGGTTGCAGCGTTTGGCCGCGATAACGCCGGTGTAAAATCGCTAAGGGAGAAGTGCGAACATAAAAAATTGGCAGTGACCTTTGTTTCTAAATTTCATAATGCGCCGCAAAGGCAGTGTTTAAGGTGCGATCGTTCAAAATTATTTAGAATACCATCGTTTTGGGGCAGGAAAGAGAAAGATTTATTTTTATCGATCTGCCCGGTACGATGAGTGGGGAAACTGGTGCACGGTTTGCGTAGCGTTGATTTTTCTGCCGACTTGACGGGGAAACTGAATTGGCATTTAGGTCACGTGACGTCAATCTTCCTGCTAGATTGTGTGGACGGGTCGCCAGGTCACGTGACGTCAATTTCCCGCTAAATCTACCGGAGAAACTGAATTGGTGTGGAGGTCACGTGACGTCAACTCACGTTGCATCTATTTTCCCACTAAATTTAACGTGGAAACTGTCCACACTCTCCGTGGCAGGCAACGTGGCAGGCAGGCAACGGAAGACACCACCGCAGCACTCTGGTTTTGAGGTCATATAAAGCCACGCTTGGCCCAAGGTTGCAGAAAAAAAGCTCTAGATCCACTTTTAATTTGATTTGTTTTATCATTGGTACGACACATACATGTTACTGAAAAGCAGATGACTCCACAGCCAGCTGTGCTAGTTTGGGTCCATTAAAATAAGTGCATCTGAGGTGTATGAGTGAGCGAATCGCGCGCTACGCATCATGAAACTAGATGGAAATACTATAAAACAAAAAGCATACAACAATACTAAGTGATCATAGGTTTACACTAGGTAATTTCTAAACCAGGAGGATGGATATGAGGGTGAAGGTGATTATGAAGTTGTCACAAAGTAGTGTTTCAGTGCTTTTAGATACCATTATGCAATGCGACAAAGGTTGTTAGGCAGGGACCTGCATCTCTTCGTGCCACAGAATTGGATTAATCTTTCGTCCAATGTGCTAAGACATTGTGGCAGATGAAGCGGGCTGCTTGAGAAAACCTTCGGATCGTGTTAGTCTTGCAAGCGCGGCCATTGATTGTCTTGACCGTTCAGCTTGACCAATGCCACCATAAGTACAGAAAAGTGGCGCAGTTTCTGCCTTACCCCACGGTTCTCTCTGCTCCCAGATTTTCTCACTGCCTCTTCCGGCTGGGTAGCCTACTGCCAGCCTTTTGGTGCCAGACACCTGCCCTCTATTGCTTAGCATAACATGCGACGGCTTATACGTGGCCTGCACTGAATCTCTGATACAGTTACTAGCTCGCTGTCGCCATGCATTATGCAGCACCCCTATTGTTTTTCTCGACTCAGAACAAGTGAGAGCTGCACATGACACAGAAGCTTATCTCGAACTACAATGGTAGGATCCTTCAGAGACCTCAGCATTGCAGTCTGTATTTCGCTACGTTTAAGTTGAGCTCGAACTTCTCAGGCCACAAGTTTCGTCAAAGGGAACGATCGGCCTGCAGCTGTCTCTCGAGGAAAAATACTCATTCCGAATCCGTCTTCAGACAAACATCAGCCTGAATTTCTCTTAAAGGGGCCCTGCAGAACATGATTGACAGCGTCTACCTTTTTTGTGTTTCCATGCTCTCTTGGGTTAGGGCGAGCCAGCGGGCACGGAGAGAGTAACTAAATATCAGTGCGGCTCATATTTTAACCGGACGACGCGGAAATTCCCTCCACCGACGAGGGCGCTGCGTACCGAAAGCGCGCAGAATGTGACGTCTTTAGGTCCTGGCCTTACTACTGGTCAGAGCCGCTAGCAGCTTTTTTTTTTAGTCGAGATACAAAATATAAGTGTCGCGAACCGTTTCAATTATGTATGAAAGTAGTTTTTGTTCAGTATTTTAGATCAGAAAAGAAACAAAATGCAGCTTATAAAGTACGGAAACAAGAAATGACCTGTCGACATACCTGCCACCAAGCGGCGGAAAAAGCGGCGCATATTAGAAAGGGCTAGTGGATGAGGCGCCGACGAACGGCGAGCGTAGAAAGGTCCTGAAGCGCAGAAAGGCCATTTGGCGGTATGGCAGCGCAAGTGGCTCCTGTTCTGTACTGATCTTTACCCCGTGTTTGCTGTCGTTTGTGGCCAACGAAGTGTTATGCCGAAATAGTTCTTTAATCGCGCAGCAAATGCAATGCGAGCCGCCCTGGCCGCCCGCTTCATACAGCCTATCCAACACACGCTTTAGTGGCGCCCTCCTCGAGCCGTCGACACGGAGTGCGGCAGCCGTGAGCGCCTGATGAGCTCACTATCCCTCCTCTAGTTCACGGCCACTCAAGCCAGGACCTACGACGTCATGAAGGGAGGTTATTTTTTGCTTGTTTTTGTAATTTAATTCTGCCTATAACTTTTAAAATAAAGCGAATTTTGCGAAAAGAAAAGTTTCATTAAGTTACTACGTTCAGTGCGCTTAGGTTCGGTGCAAATTAAAACCAGTCAAAAAGTTGTTGCAGGGCCCCTTAATAACAAAAGATATACCGCGGAAGTGTGTGTCATAGCAAAACCCTAACCTAAAGCTTTAGTATAGACCGCATATAACGTAGGTCAACGTGAGGTCATGAAACTCCGTACAATAAGCTGCGAATTGCCAGCTATAACCAAAACATTGATTTTTCAGGCCAAAAATACATGCCACAGAGACAAACTAACCTTTGCAAAACAATTCCCATTTTATGTTAGATGAACTCTTGGGCTCATCCAGGCCTTTCCATTTGCTGTGGCACACCACAGGCAGACGTTCTCGCTTCTGAAGCAACGGGGCCGTTTGTACTTCCCTGATGATAAACAAGCGCCGCTTTGTCGGGAGCCGTCCGATGCTTGCACAAAACAAAACCGTGACGGCATCTTCGTTTGAGACTTGCGTGCCTGGAACAGGGTCTACCTCATAGCGAGAGTGCGATCGGAAAGCAGCAGGCCCCTCAGCCGTGGCCGCCGTCGCACGCACACCTTGGGCGTCGGGCCTGCGCCTCTTTGCTCCCTCCTCGCTGCCACGTGGCAGCCTCCAAGCCCCTCGCTACGCAGGGTGAGGGCGGAGGGAGAAGGACACTCCATCAACACCACCCAGATACAAAGCCGAAGCGCTTCCCCCTCTCCCTTCAAGGAGCGTCGGCATGAGTAGGCTGAACTGGTAGTGCGCTTCTCCGCAAGGCTCCCCTTGACAGTTGGCTTCTTTGCAATGCACGTTCTCTTTTACTTTCCCTCTCCCTCTACGCTTGACGCGGCGCAAACAAAAAAAAAAGGCGCCACGGCGTCGCGTTTTTTTTTTTTTTCTTCTCCTCAACGGTCGTCCGTCGCGTTCCTTTCTTCAACGGCTTTTTTAGCTACTCCTGCGGGTTGGCTCACGTGACAATGAGGCTGGAGGAATCAACTAGAACAACTCTAGAAGCGAGTAGGTTTTTGGACGCCGAGGGTCGGAAGTTCAAGCTCATTGAGTGAGATCGATGCAAGACAACAGCGGCCTCGTCAGCGTCGTGTGGTTGTGAACGTTGCTTTACGATTGTCGGTGCTGTCATTCCGTACAGACGTGTATCCGCGCTTTGACGGAAAACTGAATGTGAAAGTGTCCATATTTGAGTTTCTGCAAGGATGACTACGAAAGCCTGGACTATACAGCGAATCGATGGGAAGATCTCGCTCCTTGACGGCACGGCATGGCAGGGTGAGAACTTTTCAATTTTTATGATCGTGGTTTCGTTTCTTGTCTTTACTTTTCGCTGAATGCATACTTGGGAGTGATTTGGTTGTGGCCTGGAAGCAACATGTTCAAATGCTGGCGCTACTTGTAGGTGCAGAACTAAATAAAAATGACTTGATTTATGAGTTCAGGTTGGAATGTTTTCGCAAGCTATGCAAGTGATAGGTTATCGCAATTGCAACAAACACATCAATTTAAAAAAAAAAAGTACATTGTGTCGTTTCTGCGTATCCTCATCGGAGCGCAGAAATGATCCGCTACAACTAACTAGTTAGACCTATATTTTAGCGGGTCTTTGAGCTGTAGTTTGGAGTGCACGCAAGCCGGAATATGGTTCATTGACCAGTTTACTTATCCATACACCAGAGCCATATACTAACAATTTAGCTGGAGCCCCTTCAGGCTCCCCAAGGAATCCCACCACACACCAGGAAGCTCTATGGAGCATATTACTATTATTATTATTATTATTATTATTATTATTTTCTGTACCTGGTTTTATGTGCTCGTGCAATAAGCATTATTATTATTATTATTATTATTATTATTATTATTATTATTATTATTATTATTATTATTATAGCCCATTCGGCACATCAAATTCAAGAATAATTTTGATGTTTGTGATCCAAAATACCAGATTCGAAACACTGCCAGTGTTCTCTCAAATACCGAACCACTTCAGCTGCACTTTAAAGGAAAGCATTCTTTCTTTTTCTTTTTTTTCTTTTTTGTATTTTTATAACCATTTTCGATTATACTACCTTTCTTTGGATTAATATGATTTCCTCCTTGTTCCTCCTATTTCCTGCAGAAGCGGTCAAATACACATCCCGGAGACTGCTTTGATGAACTCGGGCTACTGTACGGCTTCCATGGGACAAGCTGAAAACTGACAGCTTGAAGAACGCTTTGGAATATATAGGCAACTGGCTTGCTTCTAATATCACGTGTTTACAAGGCACATTTACGAAGATGAAAACAAAATACTGCTGAGGAGCGCGCTGTCAACGATCACTACAGCTAGCAAGGATGGAAACTAGAAAGATCTTCCCAAGCGAGCGGATGCTTGACCCCCTGCCTGCAATGTGGTATACCTGCAATGTGGCCCTTGGCTGTAAAAAATAAGACACAGCCTCCCGGCCCTGGGCTATGTGGCCAGCCGTGCAGTCTACACCACCTTGAAAAACCTAAGGGGCGAAAAATGCAAGACCGCATCGACAGCACGAAACAAGTTGGCTACAGTTTGCTCGCACAGGAAGACTGCTCTCGCAATGAAACTCGGTTATAGAAGGGCTTGTTTTTCCTGGTGTAAATGCTGTAGAACACGACTATGTTGTTCACCAATTGGTGATGCCCAGCCAGTGCCGACTTGTTACATATCTCATAATGTAACTACTCGCCAAAAAGAAGACGTCCGACTTCGACGCCTGTGAAAATTAACATACGAGTGAGCTCATTTTAAAACACATTGTCACGAGAAAATGCACAAGCATTTTCTTGTGACATGTTTGCAGCAAGATGAATTTTCCCATTAATGCCAAGAATGCCAAACAAAAGAAATGGAAAGCTGAAACTCTGCAATCAAAGACCCTCGCTGCCGACCGTCACGGATGTCATGAAGCGAACTCGGACCAAGGAAGAGTATGTGTGACGCCAGTGATGGTGAACCCATTGTGAGTGCGAGCCGAAGCTTGTGTTGGACTGCAGTGAAAACATTCAACTGAGAAACCTTTGTAGCAAGATGACAACAATATTATAAGTGCCAGCTCAAAATCTAAAAAAAAGCTAAGGGGTCAAGGCTAAACAAACAAATCAGTTCCTGTCCGGCCAGCAACGTGCTTGCACTTCATCCTCATGCAAAGGCAACTGCTCTCTGAAGTCGGTGAATCTGTGTGTGTGTGTGTGTGTGCAGATAGTCGGTGTCCTTGCAGCAGTCTCTTGGGTATCTTGTGGTGCTACAGCGTAAATGCCGACATGCTGCACAGATATTGTGTGTCTCGGTGTCACAAAATCTACAGCATCCAAGATGCATGTGTATAAATATTTCTCAAGACGGATATTTTCAGAACTTACGGATACCAGGAGGCTCGTTTCGCAGTGTTCAAAGGTGACCGATTTCTTATTTACGACTCTCTTCTGTATTGTAAATGCAAGCAACTTTGAATATGAAGCTCCTATGCCCACTTCTGTTTGTGTACAAAACTTGTTTCTGGCTGCCCTAACTGTGTACTTACATTGACTCGGTACTGTCGAAGTACATCAGTGTATGGGGCAACGCTCGGGTACTACGGTACTTTTTTGCAAAGGTAACGTTTTCACATTATGACATTGCCAAGAAATAGGTCACAGGTGTTTCTTCGATGTAGTAACCAGATAGGTTGCTTGCTGCAAAACAAGTACTATATTTGAACAGCCAGAGTGCATTGAATTGCTGAACCTATACAGATTTATCACAGGTCTAAGAAAAGTGTGTCAAAATATGTGCAATAAATGTTTCAAACTATGTGCAATACATTTTTCAAACCAGCACATCACAATTTTAGAATGTTATTACTTTTATACTTGTCTGGCAATTTGGGTCCCGTTGCTCTTGCATCAGGTGTCCCTAAGGGTAGTGTACTCGGGTTTCTAGTGTTTCTAATACATATCAATGACATACAATCATCAATTAAATCGACAATTAGACTTTTCGCTGATGCTTGAGTTATTTACCGGAAAATTAATACACCTATAGTGATCACAATATTGTCCAAGACGATTTAGATACAATATCATCATGGTGTTCCCTATGGCAGATGAACATTGACACACGTAAGTGCAAACAGATGTCCATAATTAAGTCCTCCACTAAAACACTAACCCAGTACTCATTACTTTCACAACCACTAGAACACTCGTTGTCGTACAAGTATTTGGGCGTGTATTTTAGAGACCCATTATCATGGATTGAGGAAATAACAGATAGCGCACTAAAAACACTTGGTTTGTGAAAAAGCCATTTGTATGAGAAATGTCTTGTGTCCAATAAACACATGAATCATAAAGATATAGAACATATAAGAAACTTCTTACAAGTTTCTTACATGGTTCTTATATGTTCTTATATATCTTGTATGATTCTTATGTGTTTATTGGACACAGAAATTTCTCATACAAATTAGATTTTTCAGTAGGGACCTAGCTCCCATTGAAACAAAACTACTCGCATACAAAACATTTATCCACCCAAAATTAGAATATTCAAGCATAATTTGGAATCCACTCCTAAGTTACCTAATGTCGAGGCTCGAATTTTCAGAACAAAGCAATCAGATTTATATGCAGTGATTATTCATCCGAAACTAGTGTCTCCGCTTTAAAAGCTAGCATAAATCTTCCTAATCTAGAAAGAAGACGAAAAATAGCCCGATTGCGTTTTTTTTCAAGATGTATATTACTCAGATTCCGATTTTCAATCTACTTAGGTCTGGGCTGCCAATTTTATATCATTCATATTAGATAATTCCTGCAAGATTGAACCATTTCATTGCCATACTTACACTTTCCTATTTTCTTTCTTAGTACTGTGCAACACTGACTGGAGCAAACTACCTGACCGTATCGTAACTGAGAGATATCCCATTTCATTTAAAAAGAAGTGCATCAATTTATGTACTGAACCTTGATTTGTAAAACTGCATCATAAGAATGACATGATAATAAGAGTTTTCTTTTTTTTGTGTGTGTGTGTGATTTTTGTTTGTTCGTGTCTACTTTTTATGTTCAATTACTTATTTCTCTGTTATTTTTTAATCCCCCCTCCCCATGTAATGAGTCTCCGGATGCCTTTGAGGTGAATAAAATTAAATGAATGTCTCTGCATGATTTATCCGATTGTTACTGTAGTTTATTTTATTTGGTCCCACTACTTCGATGATTGCCATTTCATGTGGATTCCTTTTTGATACAGCTCCCATGTCGTTCAGAAATAATACACCACCCAGTTTATCGCTAAAAAAAGAACACATCTGTCTCAAGATATCACTTTCTTGTATTTCACTACAATAATTGTAGGTTATAATAATTTTCCTGCGTTCTAAAATTTGGTTCTTTCAATTACTCGACGTTCACAGCTCTCATGTCTGCTCATAAAAAATAAATAGTGCAAAAACCCGCGTTTCTACGACGTAAAAGCTACGCGCGAAGCCTTCAGCTCAGCTCATAGCGCGCCGCACGTCAGCCTGCTGCCGTGACGTCACCGGAGGCGTGTTCTGGCCTTCTCCTCTAGGTGGTGTTGCACGATGCTGCCTGCGCGCTGGCCATGCACCTTGCTCCTTGCCCCTCCTCTATCCTTTCGCAAAACGTACACGCACGCACAAAAAAAAAAAATGTTTACTTTTGTTTGTTGTTTACGGCGACTCGCTTCACGTTGCTCGCATCTTTAGAGTTTTTTAGAATAGCGCACGCTAAAGCTTTGCGCGACGCAAAGAATAGCGTGCCGCCACTGCGCATGCTCCGGAACGCAAACCAGGTTTTGCGCTTATGCGGTGCGCAATTTTAGCGCGCGCTATTTCTCGAAATAGCGAGGCGTGACGCAGCAGAGTCTTTGCGCTTCTCAAGGAGGATTCGTGGTGGGAAGTTGGCTACAGCCAAGACGAGCAGCGTTAAAACAAATGGCGGCTTCCAGATTATGTCGTGCGTTGCTTTAAGGCGTCAGGTGAGTGGCGACGTGGTCGGCATCCTCGCTACCAGCGCATTTTCAATGCGGACTTAATATTGTACTCGGGTTTGGCAACGCATCACCGCAACTTGATGTCTGTGACGCTTGAACATTTCCTCGGCGTACGGTGATGGCTGCGTTGTCAGTACACAGACCTCTCTTTGCCGAAAGGCGAGCGCATGACACTGCCACCTGGCCAACCGCTCGCGAAGCGTATCTTCATGTTTAAACAAATTCCGGGGTACAATACTCTGGACCAAAAAACTGGTTTTTTCTGAAGTTGCAGCATTTCCCGTGTGAAATAAAAATTGTGGAACTGTATCTTTGGTGTGTGCGCGGTAAGGGCGCGAGATGCTCAGCTTTTATAGCCGCGACGGAGAAACGCTTATTCTAAAACTCTTCGTCAGCAGTGCGCTTAAGGCCATAAGCGCTTTAAATTTAGCGCGAAGCGCGCGCTAAAATTGCGTGGCGTTGCTCTAAACTCCCTTTATTAGAAAAACGCTGTGACGACAAACCCAAGCTAACATGTTGGGGTCTCGCAGAGACAGGGCTTGTCGCTTTTTGGCCATCTTGGGCTGGGGAGTGACGGAGAGATCAGGATGGACGGTCGGCTTCCAGCACGATAATAGCGCTTGACGCAACCACACGTGGTCCAAACAGACGACGTGGAGCTAGTTAGCAAACCGCGCCAAGCGCGGTGTTTGAAAGGAGGTTCCTGTGCTGAGTGCCACTGGAGCGAGGGGGTGCGAATCGAAAGGGTGAAAGGCTTGCGGGTGGCCTCGGCTGGCGAGGCTCGATGGGGCTTTCGGAGTTGATCGCGTGCGTTAGCGGGGCCGGTCGCACCTCGCTTACCTCGCTGCGTTTCGCAACTCGCTGCGTCAGTCATTCGTCTTCGCTCTTCTCTTTGCTTCTCCTCGCTCTCTTCGAGCAACCCCTTGGCTCCCTGCGAGTGCCGCTGGCGGTTGCGGGCGCTCAAGTTATCTCAGTGTCGCACAGGAAGCGTGCTTGTTGCGCCAGTCGGTCGGCGGAACCACACTATAACCGGTATTTCCTTCGTGCGCCTGCATTTTAAGCGGCATGTAATTACATGGAGTTGTATGTGGAGATGAACCGGTGGTTGGAAAAGCCGCGCATACCCGGGTCCTCATGTACTGTAAGCGGTTACGTTGTAAATGGTCTATACTGTATGTCACAGGTAAAATCGCCAGCCAGAAGCTAAGTCTCGCAGCTGAACATCGGCAAGGACCTAAGTCTGATCGTGCAATGTGAGGTGTGAAGCCACAAATTCCCGGGAGCAAAACGTCACTCAGGCTTTCTCATAGCTGTCGTATACGAACAGTTTTGTTAATATGTTGTGCGTTTGTTAGACACGACTGTGCCAGTGGCGTCTTTGTTCTGTGTTCTGCTCCATGTCACCTCACCTGTAGACGGCTTGCTGGCTTCTACCTAAAGTCGTTTTCTCTAGAGTAACTGCGTATGTGCTCTGCTTGTGGAGCAGAGTGAATATCAAGACGGTCTTAAATTTATGGCCTCCGGGCATTCCAAGAGAAGTGAAGGTCGCCTTCCTGCAGGAGCCAACGACGAGGCACGACATGACGCAGCGGCCTTCACCGCACAAGCACTGTCGCAAGGCTCCCAGGGTCCCCAGAAGCGCACGCTGTGTTGTCGGCCGTCGTGTCGTCTGCTTGTGCACAGCCACTTGGAAACTGCTTGGAAACAAAGCTTATGTTATAAAAAGGAACACAATTACATGAGTAGTAATACGTAACTGGAACGAAGTAA
>JAZHYW010026251.1:0-31653 GCA_037355805.1 Ixodes ricinus | reverse complement strand
GGTCAGACGCAGCCAATACTGCAGGCGCGGCATTGGCCTGAACATTCTCTTTGCGCAGCGCGGCGCGTGCTGCTTGGGGACACCTGAAGCCCCGGAGCTCGCGCTGGCAAAGCGTCGCCTGCGTCTGGACCAAAGCTGGTGAAGCCTGTCAACGTTAGCTTCTAACCATCTCGAAAGAGAGAACGCGCGAGCTTGCGCTGAGCTAAAAAGAGACCGTCCAAAGTTGAAAGAGGCGGCACGCCAGGCGCTTTGCTGGTGCTGTGTGTATAAGCTATACGGCCAGGGTTAGTCTGCCTTGAGCAGGCGTCCGGAGATCTCAGGTGTAGATGAGCAGATTTAGCCAGTGCGGTACAACCACAACCTGGGTGTCTTTAACGTACACCGCTTGCCAGTAGGTGAATACACGCACCGCTACGCCGGTCTGGTCTCCAGCATCGAAACAGGCAGGGCGGCGGGATGGGTTCTTCAGCGCGAGCTTTCGCTCCACGTGTTCCGAGCTGGTGTGCGCTATACTGCCGTTTCGGCCGGACCAGACGCAGCCGATGCTACAAGCGTGGCATGCTGCCCTGTGTGCAGCGCTTTGACCGCACGAGCGCGCGTGCTTGGCGAGGGGACGCCGGCGGAGCTCGCGCCTTGGCATCGGCGTCTGGCCGCATGCTCGAAACGAAGCCTCGACATGCACGCGGCCACCGATCCCCCCCCTCCCTTGCCAGTGTTTGAAGATCGACGATGGACGTCGATCGACTCGAGGTAATGTACCGGCATAACATTAGCCAGTAACAACAAACATATTGAAGCAGTCGAACATTCGAACTATCAATTCCTGGATTAATAATATGGCGGTAGCACAATTGTACCTGCTCGTGACGAAACGAGCATTCGAGAGGTGACGAGGTAATGATTAAATGATGAGGGCTCTATAAGGACGACGATTAGTGGGTGTCGAACCACAACGTACGAGTGCCAGACTTGTTTTCAAGTATCGCGTCTCAAAGGACTACCCGCAACAGAATATGATGTAGAATCAATGAGGATGCTTGCTAACTGTACGTGGAACAGGAAAAACTGCAATCGTGCAAGAAGCCCAGGCGTATTCGTTAATGAAGGACGGATTGTAGCAGCATTCCCTGACTGACTGCATGGAACGAAATGGCCTTATTGACGTAAAGTGTCCCCGTTCCAAAGATTCTTGGAGCCATACTGAAACCGCAAAGGTAGTTGGGCGAAAATAAGAAAAAAGGAGCCTGGGTGTAGAACGTTCCAAATCACCACCACAGCCTCTACCAATGCAATGGGCAGTTACACATACGCAGAGAGAGTTTTTTGATTTCAGTTATGTCACCTCAGGGCATTGATATCCAGCGTATTCAGAGGGATGGTACATGCCTCTCTTGTCAACCATGGGCTTTTTCACCGGTTTTACGCCGACATGCCACCGCTACGAAATTCCTCACGTGAGCAGTCCGACCGGCAACCGCCGTTGCTCCAGATCTGCGAATCTCTCGATCTTCATTCATGGCTGGCAACGCGAGATCGAGGGGTGGTTAACCTTCGTCAGAACTGACTGCTTCGGCGGATGTTTCTACCAGGCAGATAGAACCGTCGCGTTGCTGGAGCAGGGCCGGCAGACTTCTTCACTGAACTGCTTCTTCCGGCAGCTCTGCAGAAGGCACAACTGGAGCACACCATCTGTACCGTATGCCCGTTAGTTGCAGGACGGTATGGTGCACTGGGGTGTGGATGCCTAACGCCGTTCTTTTATGGGGGGAGATTTCAAATTTCTGGCTTGAAGCAGACGGCGTCAGAGATGCAGCATTTTCGGTAGGGCAGAAAGTGATAGGGAAAAGAGGCGTGAGAACGTCAATGCACGCGTATTTACGGATCGTGGCGGGCATCGTGCTAAACTCTCCAACCACTTAAGGCACGCATCGACCACATGACCTCGCAGATGCGGATACGATTCGCCACCTACAGACTGAATAGTGGATCGTTTTCCAGTTACAGTTCATGATGGCCTGGACCTCGAGAAGCCTCTCCGCAGGCGTCCCGAGGTGCAGCACTCTTGTCGAAGGTGGCGTCTTCGAAACGTCGACAACGTCGGTAGCCGACGCCAGGCTTGACACTGGACGCCACCATCTAGCTGAGAAGAAAACTTTGTTGTTCGTCTGCCAGGAGTCGTCCGATATCGGGCCATCACCGCTACTCCATCTCCCCGACAAAACAGGTCGTCATTGTCCGCATGTATCCGCAATAGCGGCAATCACGTTAACCATAAAGCCCCATACGCTCATAACTTGCGGGAAATCGCTAAACGCCGCCTGCATCCCATAGCGTCTTCATTGCAAATAAACGTCTTCCTATTTCATTCGGATGAGCTGTCACTACTACCCTCCTAAGCTGTACTTACGACATTATATGTGTCGGTACTTCCGAAAATATTGCAACGGCGTTTGTTTTACCGGGAACTATAATGCCTAACAACCTTTACCAAAATCTTCCGACCCCGTGAAACACAATATTTCCTTGTTGTCACTATCTGGCCGTCATTATTTATAATGCGTGGGTAGAAGTTACCGTAGCCTGCGAAGCAGATTTGCTTGACGTCCGCTTCCGCGTAGCGGCTTGAAGCGTGGTCGCCACTGAGCGTGCCGCATTCCTGCAGAAGAAAGTTCTCATTGAAAGAATGTTGAGCGTCAATCATCACCTGATCTACAGCTGGTGCTATGTGCGAAAGCCCGTGACAGCCTGGCCGAACCGCATCTATTTATACCAGAGCATACATATTATACATCTCGACATGGCAACAGGCTGTCGTTGCCACGCTATTGAGCCAGCTCGTGAGCACAGCTGGCAGCGCGAGCAAGGCACAGACACGAGGGAACGTGATGGTGCTCGAGCCATCCCACCATGAACCAATGTTTCGCCACCCCACGGGTGCGTGTCGCCATCTATTGGTTGAACTAACGCCTTGTTCAAGATGGCCGCCGTGGGACCGCAGCCTTAATATACAGAAATACAGGCGCGGCACGTGCTCCAGAATAGCGGTGTCCATGTCTCGTCTGTCCCAGGGTGAAGACGACCATTGCTGCTCTAGATAATGCTCAGCGCGTGACGCTCTGGCGCACCCGGTGCGTGGCTTGGGCGGTAAAATTATGGTGTCTAGCCGTAGGCCTACGTGCGCTCAGGCCGAGGTGACACCGGATCACGCGCAACAAAGTGGCAAAAAATCGATCGGGCGGAAAACATGGCTGAATGTCACCACTCAAGCAAAAGCGCGCGTGTGTATGCAGGCACTCCAGAATAAGCTTGCGTGTGTTTTGCATCGTCGCGCCGGTAGGAATGCCGCGTGAACGAATGAAAAAGCGCCAGATTTACGGTGTCCACGCCTGGATGCCCAAAGTGAGCGAAGTCAGAGATGTCAGAGACAACATGGGCGAGGCGGCGGATGCAGCACAGCTGGTGTAAGAACATTCAGGATGAGTGACTCATGCGTCTGGCCGCTCTTCCCGCGGGGAGCGAGCGTGCCAGATCGGCTGTGTTCCAAATGCCTATTCAAATGGATCCAAGGATTACTCCGGCGGGTCGTGCCACGTGACAACATGCACTGAAAAGCACACCGGACGCGGGTAGGTTTCGGAACGCCAAGAGTACAAAACCCTTGCCCAGTAGAGTAAAATCGAGTAAAGTTTCGACACAGCCATCGTGTTCGGAGCTGGCGCAAACCGAGCAACTAACGTTACGGGCTGGTACACCGCAAGCAGCGCCAAGAGCGCGAGTTGGCGTGCAGTAAAACGTTACAATGAGTAAAAACGCCTGCCAATCATTTCAATATTTCTTACAAGAACTCCAGATATGACACCCTGAACCAGAGGCTTAATTTGCGTGCACCCAACCGAGTGCGCTTTGCCTTAGTGTCATTTTTGCTTAATTGTTGCTCACATGGCTTCTTCCTGAGGAGCACACTGGCTTCGATTGAGGTCAGCCAAACTCACTTCACTCGATCGAGTGCGTGTGGCATCGAGTGTGTTAACAGTAAAACACACACAGACACAGCAAAAGCGTGGAGTAAATTTGACTCTATGCAAGTAGAAAATTTGTGCAGGATAGAGGACGAAGTAGTGGCATTTAAGAGCTTGGGAGGTGGACTCTGGAGCTTAGGTCGGTCTCGTACCCAAGATTAGCGCCGAGGTGAATTGATAAAAAGACGACAACAAAGTCAGTCATACCAAGTGCATACAATGGATAGCAGAGAAGGACTGCATTCACTTGTTCCAGCACGTACCATATATTCAAGACAACACAATAACTACGTTTTAAGTAGGACAAGTGCCTCCGCGTATATACTACACGTGAAACAAGCGGTACAAGCCAAAGTTTGGATAAGCGCCTCTTTATCTTGTCTGTGGCTTGACGATGAACGATCCAGATCATCGTTGCACAAAAGCGTTCATTAATGTGACGGCGTTTTTAGTGAGCGACAGCCCCCTAGGCGCCCGTTTCCGGGTTGAGCGGCGTCGGCGTAACCACGCGTGGAGGCTTCCCAAAATGACGTCACACGTGACGCGTCACGTGTGTCGTCGCGTGACGTCACGAGAGTACAATTTTCCGCTTTTTCGCCAGTTTGCGGAAACGTTTTCCACTATATTTGAGCGGGAAAATTTACCCACCGTTGGCGTCACGTGACGTCACTAACGTAAAATTTCACGTAACGTAGTCATGTGACGTCACACGTCAATTTAGCGGAAATTGAGCGAAAATTTTCACTAAATGGGGAAAGGGATCAGGAAGGAGGATAGGAGGGTGCCGGAGGGAGAGCGGTAGCCCCCCCCCCTTCGTGCCCGTCCCCGCCTCCTCCTCAAGAGCCGCGCTCCACCTCGGCATCACAAGCAATTGTAGCGCAGCCTGCGCCTTTTTTTCAATAAACGTCGTCTGTATTGAACTGCATCGGTGTGCCAGTGGGGCTACGCGCACGCCAGGTCGGAGTACGTGGAGACAGGCTTTCTCGCGCTGCAGAGACCTCCGAGCCTGAGCCTGGCTCCAGCCTTTCCCGAAGGAACACACTTCCGATGAAGTGAGCTCAGTGAGCACACTCAACGCCTCGCCCCGTAGGCCGAGTGTGAAATCTCGATAGCAGTGTTCAAGGAGCAAAAATAATAGAAGAACCCGCACGCTGCGTGAAATTAATATTATTTCGATAGGAGTCTTCGATGTGCACTTGTTTTCTGTTGGCAACAAAAAGTAGTGCATGGTAGAAAAAACAAGCGGATAATCTAGCTTACATCCTGGCCAGTGCTGTTGCGGCAGATAGCGACAGTGAGGCACCTGCAGGGCTCTCCCAGAGATCTGAAGGTGGCAGGAGACGGCGCAAGGCTTCTTGAAATGAAACTCGCTCCAACGGGGCAAAGGTGTACTGCTGAACCACGAAGCTCGTCCCGCTGGAAAGTCCACCTGTTTCGAATGATCCGTGTAGGCTGTCGTGCCATGAGCGGCCATGGTGGGGGCACTGGGCCTGCAGCGTGCCGCTGATCGATGTCACTCGAAATTCTTGCCTGTAAAGCGTCGGCGTCCAGCCCAGGCCAGTATCCTGCAGGCGAGTTGGGCTCTCACGAGAAAGTGCGCTCCCACCACGCGCGGTCCACCGTTCCAACGTCGCGGGATATCGCTCTCCAGCCTCGTCCTCCACACACTCCATGTATCGTTGCCGGTGAGTATCGAGCGAGTGGCCAGTGGGCTGGCCCGTCTACCGCTCGAACACGCCGGCCGGCTGCCATCTGCAATGCCCAGGAATCCTGGGTTCGGTCCCTGCACCCTGCCCGTTTCTGGCCTGGATCGAGCATCGTACCGGCGATGCAGTCTTGTATCACTTCTGCGTGGCGGCACGTTAGCAGCCCCTGGCAGGACGCCTGCTGGCTGACTTTACGCATGTCTACCACCGGCAGACCATCATCACCCAGTTGAGGCGGACTACGTTCTAGGCTGTAGAAACATACACTTACTACCTCAATTTTGCTTCCTGTGGCAAATGAAAGAGGTAGTGTTTGTGATTTTGGATTTGCCTAGCTTGTAATGGCTGATCATAGTCATCATATTGGATTTAAATTTGGACTAAAGCTCGTGACTTAGCGCAACGATGTGTGGCGTGTTTTAATAGAAAACGAAGTTATTTGTGAAAATATCGCGTATGCACTTTAACATTTCCGTGCCAATTACTTTACCCATCGTCATTGCCATCATTTTGGGAGTGACAAGCTTGTCCTGTAGCATCAACACACTTGGAGTGTGTTTCGACGGGTGGAAGTGCACTCGCTTGAAATGCACTAAACTAGCCCGTCTGGCAGGGGCATGAGGAGGGAAAACAACTCAATTCGTAAATTTGCTTAAATTAATTCGTTTTTTTTTTCTTCTTGTTGTTTGCACAGCGAAATTTAGCGATTTTGCGGCATCACTTTCATCCTCTGGCAGCGCTCGCGTATCCTCAATCATGGGTAACCGTGTTTGAGGCTGCTGACGGAGGTTCGCGCAAAGTACGACAGATGGTGCGTGAACCTGGATAAGGTATATTGCCCATCTGTATCGTACCGGCGTGCGATCGTGTGTCGCTATACTGCTGATGCACGTTAAAGACCCTGAGCAAACAGTTGTACTGCACTAGCTACATTTCAGGGATCTAAAACGGGTAACAATGTCACCGTATGAAACTCCCACTGTCTAAAGAACTAACAGCTAATTTTGAATGTGCCGAGACATTCATTTTTAATCTGTTCGTGGTTCTTTTCGTCTAGTCTGCGTAGACTTTTGATTACGCGACTTTTACGATGGAGCAGTGTAGTTGTTAAACTTCTTGAAAAAATGCATTACAATTGTGTTTTTTACGCCTAAATTCCTTGAACAATTCTATGCCAAGCCCGTGCACTTCTTCACTGGAAGAGTAGCTCAGGGCAGCGCATCATACGTTTCTAGGCTCCGCTTCACTCGCACGATTGAACCGAATACTTACTGGTAAAGTATTTGGTGAAACAAACCACAGGAGATATTGTGAGCACGTTGGTTAAACATATTTAGGAGACAGCAGTTGAACAAACCAAGCAGACAAATGTAATACCCAATTCACTACGGAAGCGTAAAGCTACCTTTAGCTTAGGTCCTTAGCTGAAGGTACCTGTAGTAAACGGAGTTCTTTGATCACACGATAAATAAACGGAGCACTTTAGGTTGATGTCATTGCATTCCAGCTTAACCGCGAGAGGAGCACGTGATAAATGGACATTATTCCTCAAATCAGTTTGACGCGCCGTTTTTTTATTTTTATTATTGGATGTGAAATATCACATTTAAAACCGAATGCTATGTCTATCTCCTTTGCGGCACTTTAATTTTGCTCTTAGTCTAAGGCGCACCTAAATGAGTCTTGCTTTGAAACGTCCCACCCGTGTGGCCACACTGGCCCTAAATCATCTGCGTTTACGAGTTTGTATTGCGAGGTGGGCGACCTTTGTTGTGTTTAGCAGCTCCATTTTCTTGCAAAGTTCATCACTGAAGTGGCTAAATATGTGCCCGGCAGAAACAAACCACGACGGAGTCTCCCAGCGGTTACGCCAGTCACGCGATTGAAAGGAATGGACGACGACGAAAATAAAGGTCCTGGGCGGGAGAGTCGGACGACTCGTCCACAACCTCGAAAAAGAGCTCGCAGGGGTCCATCACGTCCCGGTTCGTGGCAGACATTGTTTTCCACGTGCCGCCGGTCGCTACCTGCTAGGTGGAGTATGCGTTCATCATTATTGTATTATTCCATCACATTGGTGTTGACAATCATTTCATAATTTGTCACTTATATATATTCAGCTTGTTATAATGCATTAAACACGATATAATTATATATCTGTGATATTATTTTGGAGTTCGTGGGTCCGAGGCTGCTCCCTGCAGCTGCAACATTGGCAGCTGTAAAGGAGCTTGGCGAGCTCCGTTTAACACAGGACCTCCCTTAGCGAAAGGGACCTTTACGCGCCGTGTGATCACGATCTCCAGCTCCTTTACGACAGGTACCTGGGCTAGCGGTACCTTTACGCTGCCATGTGATTTGGGTATAATGAGGACGAGAGAGACGCATTCAACCGCTGGAATGCGAATGCGTCTCTCTCGTCCTCCTTACATTTGTCTGCTTGGTTTGTTCAGCTGAATGTCTCCTAAATAAATTTGGGTGAAACAAAGCTTACCTTCTGCATATGTGCAATGCCCCCATTTTCGACACGTGACGGCACACTTGTTTATCATTATTGTTTTCGTTTCCCACTGCAATTTAGCTCGTGGTCTTTTGTGTGCGACATGCATCAGAGACCAAGATAACCTAGGAGTACTGTACCCAGGAGCAACCTATTTCGCGGATTGCAAAGAACCTTTTCTACTTTCCACGTGTGCCACAATCAAGACAGAATATTCTAAACTTCACATGGGGCCGCTTGCATGAGTAAACAATGTTGTTTGTCAAGAACAACTGCGATTGCATGAAATCCCGTGGAAAAAAACTCGCTGTCAGCACGCGACCCTTGGCATGTAATGAATACTCATAATCGGCTCCGAGATGATTGGTAGCTGTCAGCAGGTAGAGTTTTTCTATCAACCCAAAGTTAGAATATTTCCTTCTTTATGTTGTAAGCCATCAGGAGACAGCTTACACCAAATCCGAAGGTAATAAAGTACTATAAACATTCAAACATTACGGCCTGAGCAGTAGGTATGCGTACAAGCTTTCGGCTTTCGATGACCCTTAGCTTTCGATGCGCTCAACGCTAGTGTGAAATGTAGTGCTGTTCTATTCTTAATCAGCGTGCGATGTGCGTACTTACAACATATTTTGTACAACGTCACACTCCACCTTTTGCATATTTTTAATTTTTTGCACACCACCGCTTGCGCGCGGAAATCACCAAATGAAGACTGGTGTACTCTATAGAAAAGCTTATGCACAGATCCAGAATCCTTGCCAGGCCAGTCATTTTATTTATCACTGGACTGGTATTAAAATTAGTTCTTATCATTTAATGGCGCGAGTGAATTTATTTACCTTGGTATTATTTTATTAAGCTTAAGACTCCCGCACCCGTCCGACTTTGGGTTTACTAAACACAACATCTACACTTGAGTGTCAATTTTTGTGTTTTCAATGTCATGGTTTTGGTAAAAATACACACCAAGTTACCTAAATAACACACCAGACCAAAAAGAAAAGTTTATTGTTTTATTTGTTTTAGGTATTTAATTTCTCAAGCTAGAATTTTGGAAACCCACGTCTATTGCGTCATCACGTTTTCCTGGAAATCCAAAAGAGCGAAACACATGCACGACGAAAGGGCCGGTCCGCCATATAAGTTTGATCAGATTGAAATACCTGGAATTGACCTCCGAAATCCACGTTGGGCTAATTGCGCACAAGCAACCACATTTTTCAACGCGTTGGTTGTTTTGTTGTGCATGTGCCTCGCCACTAGCTCAGGACGACTTGCGCACTTTGTTCCGACCACGTTTCCTGGCGACGTGAGCTCATACGGTAGGCAGCTGCTCCCTTTGCACGGGAACTGGTGCAGCCGTGCGCGTTCCACAGAAAGCGCGCGCAGATAGAAACAAGCGAAGGACCAGGGATGTCAATTTCAGGATATAGAAGAAATATCATGTATTGAAGCGCCACCATACACAATTTACTGCATTGATATACAAGTCTAAGGCGATCCCATCGACGTCTGTTGCTTCAGAATCACACTAACCAAAGGTGGGGTTGCAACTTAAGATGAATGTCATGAGACCGTCAAACGATGTACACATGTGAAGCGTTTTGCTCATGCTAGAAGCGAGTGAAAAAAACACAAAAATAGAGCAGCTAAAGTTTCGATGACACAAACACGCACACACGCAAAAAAAAGCATGTACTTTCTTTACGCCACAAGAGAACAAAGTATACTTACATGGGACAACGCTGGCTCCGTTAAAGCGAGAAAGCTCAGTACGTCCAAGTTTCAGCATCTTTATCACCCAGGGAAAACGTGACCAGCGAGCAAAGACACCGCTCCAACCAAAATCGCGCACAAGTTGCGAATGCTTTCGCCCGTATACGATCCTCGAGTCAAAGAAAAAAATAAAAAAACGTTTTTTTTTTCGGGGTTGTGTTTTTTTATATTGGCACAATATATTCCCTTGTATTCTTTAACGATCCAGGCAATAAAGCAACGCGAGGTTACACGGTGTGCCAGTATAATAACTCCAGCTCTTATCTCGCCGCGCAACACGAAAATGGCGAGGTCATGCGGGTCGGGGTCTTCAGTGCTCGAAGATTCGAACGGGACTTAAACAACATACCACACTTTTTTTTCTTCTATTTTTTCTTTTTTTTTTTCGGGGGGGGGGGGGGGGGACTTTGTTAACAATGTAGAGCGTTCGACGTGAAGACGCAGGCAGGAAAGCTAAAGGGCGTCACAACACTAGACGGAGGCACTGGTTAGAAACAGCGTAGATAGAAGTTTGCTCCATTTCAAACGGGTTGCCAACCATTTTAATTTCTGATCAAACGAAAGCCTCGACGCCATACTGTCACAGCCAACCCGCTCCTTGTCCTGACGTCGCTTTTCTGTTTTCAACCAATACCACGAGTCAGAAACACAGTGACGTGTGTATATGCATTATTTTACAGTTAAAAAAAAGATACAGCTACGGAATTGAAACTGTCTACTCTTTTAATCGACTTATTACACAAAACCTCGTGGAGAGAAAGGCTCACTATATTTTAGCAAATCTAGCAAACATAAATCACGTGTTCTCGGCGAAAGTTAAAAATCTGTCGCATGTGCCATGCCATTCAACGAATCCATTTTGAACCGGTGGAGAAGTTGACTTCTCAACTGTCAGGAGATTTTCACCCTTCCATAGGAAAACATCAATTTAGAGTCTTCCGCGAAGCCTCTTAAGAAACGGGGTATACGTCGGGCGCGTTTCCGAAGCGAGCAACACGTGTTCGTTCCTAGCCTCCAGCGTCGGGTCAACGTCGTTACGGCGCGAAGTTCGATCTAATGCACGAGCGAACAAACACGATCACGACACGGCTTGCTCCGGCGAAGAGTACGAGAGCAGTTTTTGCACCGCCGCATATCCGGAAGGCGTTCGGGGCGTTCCGAAACAGGTCGGGCTTATCGCGGTGCGGTGCCTCGAGTAGATTGTTGATGCGTCTGAGACAAGGAGAGAGCACGCCGGAGACGCTATTCCGGCAGCGGGTCGTATAATAGAAGAAGAAAGAAAAATTCGGGTAACTGCACATTGGGTATACTGCATTCGATGTTATATAGACCCCAAGTAGACTTCATTGAAACGCAGAAGGAAGCTTCGGGAGGCGCCCAGCTCGACGCCGAAGCAGCCGGATTCCGATTTGCTTGCACAATATTTCAGATACTCGTTCAGGGGGAGGACGGGTGGAAAAAGTAAAAGAGGTGTTATTCGACAGGCTGCGCAAGTATGCCCACACCTCATTAGAGTTCCTTAAAATAATAATATATATAAACCGGGGTAGAAGCGCGCCGACTTTACAGTGGTCGGGTTAGAATGCCGTCGGGCTGGATAGCTTGCAAAGGACGACTTTGGGGTGGAATCGACCTTTACGGGAACTACCTGAAGAATATGAGAAGCCGAACTCCGGAAGGTTAAAAAAGAATGCTGACCCGACTGTTAAGGATTTCTTATCCGGTCCTTTCTGCAAGCGTGCACAAACGCAGGGTGACACACGCACCTCGAACCTGAGCGCGACACTCAGAAAAACGTCGCCCAGCATGACACACAAACATGCTAAGTGACGTCATCGGCGGCTGTGGTCCCTCGTAAAGCTTAGCCACGTGGGTTACCTGACGATACCAATCGGCACATCAAAACTAGCAAAATCTACATCTAAACAACAAAAAAAGTACCTAATGTTGACCTCAGCAACAGACAGGATCTCGTTTCCACAGTCATCTACACGACGATACACGGGATCACCCGCTTTACCCCCCCCCCTCCCAACCATACTCCATTCCCCACGAAGCTGACATTTCAGTGGAAACTACGAGCTAGAGGACCAGTGTTGCGGAGTTGCCACTCTGGAGTTGGAATGATTCCGGAATTGTTCCGCCCTTCCGCTAGCCCGGAATGGAATGGGAATGGAACAGGCCCAGTTCTTGTGCGAGCTGTGTGGATGCGGTCAAAAGGGCGTTTGAAACAGCATCATTGCACTTGTAGGTAACTGACGGCTTGGTTATCTGATAGGCTCATGTGCCTCGAGGGTGAAAGCGGCATCTCCAGCGAAGCAACCAAAACTGTAGAGTTGTAGGCGGACAAGAGTGTCGTTCCTGGCACCGGGAGACGGGACAGCGTGGCTGCTGTGACCATGTGCGATTACAACATCAGTCGTAGGGCACCAGAGCAGGGACAATGCTATACACGCTCGTGATTCTTGGATGCGTGACTCCTCACTTCTCATTTATCTCTTAAAGAGGAGGATATATACCGTATTTCTGTGAAGTAAATGGGTTGCCTGAGTTTTGCCGTCTGTTATCAAAATTTACGCTTGTTCGCGCGATCGATATCTGCAGTGCCACCGCACCGATTGCCGCCACGCCAGTGCTATGTTGTACCACCGCTCGGCTTAGCAGAATCAATGCTTTCGGGACGTGTTTGCTTATTTTTTAGCTGTCTACGCGTTTGATAACATCACCTTTACGCTGCTGACTATCATTTGTCGGCAACTTAATGTAGCTGTCAGGCGCCATTCTTCACGGTTGGAAATGAGAGGAATGGAATGAAACGGTTCAGCCCTTCCAAGAGTGGGAATGGGACACTTGTTTTCGTTACCAAGGAATTCAAAGGAACGGAACTATCGGAAAATCGAATGTGCCGAGAATCGGAGGGAGTGGCGAAGACGAGACGCGCGGTGACGTCAGAGCGCCGAGCTCTGTTTGGAAGGATTAGCGGGTAGACCTAAAGCTAGCTGCCTTCGATCTCCACTGCACTCGTACGAACGCGTTAGAACGCGGAAAGCCGGCGTCCGGCTTTGCTGATCATTCGAACGCGACACTCTCTGGGAGTGATCACGTGATGAAAGACCGACTTGTTGACTGGACCAACAAGCGTGTAGCCTCCACCACCCTATCAACTTGGCGGTGAATGCTGGTATGGTTCGAGTCCCCGAGCTGTACGGCTCTAACCCCGGCGTACACACACACACACAAAAGAAGAGCGAGCATAGAAAGGAGGAAGAAGAGATGAAAGAGGGGAGGGGGTGTCGTATAAGGCCGTCATTAAACGCAGAGGGCCCGCCGCGCGACGTGGGGTCGTCGCCGGGCCCGAAGTCTCGTCCCGAGATAGGGCCCCACGGCCGGACCCCGGAGCGCCAGACCCGTCCATAAAACCCCATTTGCGCCGCAAGCGCAGGCACTAAACGCGCGCGCACTTCTCTCCCTGCCGCCCTTTTTTCCTGTCTGGGAAAAGAAAGAGAGGTAAAAGGGAGTAAACGCGATAGAAAAGGACAGGACGCGAAACCGGGCAAAAGGGAGGCGAAAATAGGGAGAGCGATGCAGAAATGGGACGATAAATGAGCAAAAACAGAGAGAGAAAACCCGAACAAACCTCGACAAAGATGTGGGAAAAAATGGAACGGGACAAAAAACGACAGAAACGAAAAAAGAATAGAAAAAAACAGGGGGGGAGTGGGAGGATGGAGGAAAGGCTGAACCAATAAAAAGGGAAAGAGTGGTCGACCGACCTTCCCGGCAATCATGCGGTGTCGGCGCTGCTCCGCCGGTCGACCGCCACTAATACCGGCTGACTTCGCCCCGAGTTTGAAGAGGGAAGAAAAAGGGACGAAAAGGCGGAGAGCCTACGGAGAAACGAAACACCGCCGAAGTTAGAAGTGCGAAAAGTCGCGGGTGTATAAGACGCGCACAACCACAAACTCGCTAACTTTTGTAAGCCCCCCTGCCCCCTCCCCCACCCAAAAAAAAAGGGGGGGTAAGAAAGGAGAGGAAGCGACAAAGGGAGAGCAAGTTTGTAGAGGAGGAGAGATGCGCGCCGCCGGAATCCCGTGAAATATGCGTTCCCGCCTAAAGCGGAGTACTTCGGGGGCCGACTCGTGGACCATTTAGTCGACTCGGCCACGAAGCCCGGGTCCACAAGGCTAGGGCGAACTATCATCTATGCTCCGCTTCGCGTTAGGATGGACCACGAAGACGCTACGAGCCATGTAGAAGCCAATCCAGTGCCGAGCCTAGTGTCACGTGTCCTTTGGAAGGGAAGCGGAACCACGTGTGGGCCGAGTGAGTCACGTTCACAGCGCTGGATTGCCAGGTGTGGCTCGTATGGCGTTCTCAGCGGTCCATGGTAAGGTGAAACGGAGTACGGGTTGTCCTCGTCCGGCGGAAAGAGGCGGCCCGGTGTTAGACGGTTTAAATAAATTAACGTAACGCGCAAGAAGAAAAAAAACGCCCCAAACGTAAACAGAAAGCGGCGCGGCAACACTAGAAACAGGAGACGAGCGCCCGATGCGACCCGGGCGCGAATGACAGCACCGGAAATAGGAGGCGCTGCGAGTCGGCGCCAGAAATCGAGAAAAACACACTGCATGCACACGCGCGCGCGCGCGCGTACATCGCGTATAGCGCAGGACACAAACAAACAAAATCAGATGTTTGCAGAAAAAAAGTTCCGCTCCGGCTGCCGAACAATTTCATCGGGATCCGGACGGCGGTAAAAAGATTTGTTTCTCTCTCTCTCTCTCTCTCTTTTTCTCCGAGCGTGTCAGCTCTTGTTCCGAGTCGGTTATTTGTTTATTCCTAACCGGAGTCTTTTTTTTTTTCTTCCGTTTTCGTTCTTGAAAAGAAAGAAAAAAAGATTGCAGGAAGCTGTTGTGAGGCCTCTCCTGTTTAGTCCCCATTCCGAGCAGCGCGGCTGAGTGTTATCGGTCCGCTGCGGGTCTCGCTGACCCCAGCTAGAAATAAATTTCGGGTTAAAATAAAAAAATAAATATAAGGGGGCTGAAAATCGCGAGGAATCGCGGGCGCATCGATGTAGCCGCGAAGTTTCGGACCGAACCTGCGGGCAGTGGCGGCGACGGGGCACGATCCGAATTTACGAGCTGAACCTCCTCTTTCTTCGCCATCCAAAATCCTCGTTGTACCTCGGGTTTCCCATAGAATGGACCGACAGCGGACGCTACTAGCCATCTCAGCCAACCCACCAGCGTTCGGAACGTATCACGTCATTACGCGATCCACGCATGCGCAGTGCCTTTTCGAAGGCCGCACTGAAACTCACGCGGCCCCTGATTGGCTTGGATATCTCGTAGCGTCTGCTGCGGTTCACGCAAGGTCAACGCAGCGATAGACGCTGCTCGCTCCCGAAAACGCGGAAGGGGAGGTCACGCCGGGGTCAGCTGATACAACCCCGTTAGCAGAAAAGACCGCCGGGAGTGAAACTAAAACAAACACTGAATAACTGGAACATGCAAAACGAAACAGAAAAAGACCTCAAACGGCGTGGAGAAAAAAAAAGGAAGAAAAAAGTAAGATTTCCTCGGCGCACAACGTTTGATCTTTCCCTGGAGTCGTATTCGTTTTGTTTTTATTGTTGTTATTATTCGAAGTTTAGTCGGACGACCGGACACCCGTTTGAAGAGGGAGGAGTCGCGGCGAGTTACCCAACTCGGACGGTGAGGCTGGTTTTGACAGTCGGCACGCGAAAGCTTTCAGGAAAATCGAAGGCGCCGGACGCGGGCAACGCGATACTGGGGCCGCAAAGAGACGAATTTTCTCCAGCGCCGGAATAAAGAAGGAGGCGGCGAAACGAGAGCACCTGCTACAGAGTAGCGGTGCAAATAAAGGGGACGACGACTATCGAGCGAGACGCGAATGGCGACGGACAGTCCGCCAAACAGCCGCTGCTTCACACACCCGCATTCCAGCGGTCAACGTTGTCGCCTGACGCCGTCGGTATGACTTTCGACTGCAACGCCATTGTATCTGCTCATCAGAGCTCTAGACTTACGCTCTGAAAAAGTCGTCTTTTTCGCCCTCAATGTGAGAAGAAACGAAAGCGATAGCCACCCGTGATCCGTGAAGTAAGCGGGTAAGCGCGGTGGAAGTTTCTAAAACCGTCCAGCATGACGCGTAGCAACTGGATACTGCCAGTGAGCATTCGCGTAACGCGAGTAATGTTGGAAAACAAGTCTTTCAAGCAGACGACACGACGGTTCGACCTTAGTTGCAGAATTCTCGGCGGGACGCCAGGAGGGCTGCCCTCTTCGCTTGTCCTCGCTCGCTTCGCGTGGCACGCCAGGACGGACTGTCCCGACTTCGCTCTCCTCGCGTGAAGAGGAGAAAGAAAAAAGTTATATACTTCCAATAAAGTTATTTCTCTCGCGTCTCTCGTCAGCGACGACGGAGACGACGAGGACGAAATCAATGACAATCCGTATTTGTCAACGTGACTTTCAGAAGTAACTGGAATTTTAACTAAGTTACAGCTGTACTGACTGATATTTTCTTCTGGCTTAGGCAGTATTTAAATGCCGAAACTAACTAATTATAGTTGCTCGAACACTGTCCATAAATTACTTCACAGCTCAGAAGCTGATTACAACAAACCTTAATGAGACCAATTAGAATACTCAAACGGAAAAATAAGTATATTCCTCCGTATGAAATACGGCAAGACTCCTGGTTTGTGTGCATTACCCTAAAAATGAAATAGAGAGGAAGATTAAAAGCGGGCAACACTTATATGCACAAGCGTCCACGGTGCGTCGGCTACAAACAATTCGCACCACCAAAACGTAAGGGCGCCAAGTGACGCAGCAGAGGCGCGTTGAAAACTACAGAATACACAGAAAGAATAAAACACATGAAGGACGAACACATACAAACACAGTTCTTGTGTGTGTATACTGAACATTTTGAAGCAACCCGAGACTGAGGAATACGAAAGTTGACACCAAGAGAAGAGAAGGAAAACGTCTAAAACACAGCTAAAATGTTATTGCGGATAAGGGTGCAACAAACTGAAAGAAGGGAAAGTCCCTTACCCACTCACACCACTCTCGTTGCCTTTTAAGACCCCTGAGATCGACATTCTTGAAAAACAATAGTTGGAGCCTCGTTCTGAGCACGACACGCTCCAATACGGCGTCCAGGGAATACCAGCCATACAGAGCTCTCTTCAAAATTAACTGACACTTGACAGAAGCGCGAATCTTTTTTTTGTATATGCATCAGTGACAGCGGTGTGCCGCTTTCCTGCCGAACTTCGTGGCGTGGTATCGTCCAATCCGCTCGGTGGCGCAAGCCGCCGCCCTATTTAAAGGGTTCAGTTGTACGTATGCATTCATCAATCTATGACTCACCGGGGGAACGGATGCGTACGGTGACCTGAGCGTCCGTTCGGTTGCTGGTCGCAGGAGGTGGAACTCGTAGAAGGGCACTGACGTGTGTGCGTGAGGGCGACCCTGGTGTCGCCAGTCAAACACCAGGTGGGGCTGCTGGTAGAAGAGGCCGTCTGCGAAACAGGACAGAAAAAACACACAGAGTCAGCTACTTGTGGAACCTCTGTGCGTGGGGTGTTGGAGAAAAAAAAATTTCCAGGGCCCTAGCGAAAGTTTAGTCAGAGTTGAAGAGTGGGCTCCGCCTCAATACACACATATAAAAAATCACTGCAATCTACTGTTAGCCCATGACGAAGCAGAAAAAAATGGCCTTCAGTTAGAAAGATCAGTGTGTCGTAGAGCGGGATTTCGTTTTGAGAGTTCGAGGTCATTTTAAGAAATAGAGCTTGCATTAGAACCTAATCTCATTTACTTATTGCCCCAGCGAAATATGCATTTATAAATCCAAATATGTTTTTTATAACTATTCGCTTCATAGAGTGACCAGCTTTTTCTCGCTCTGCGGAAGTAGTCACGTAGATAGTTTTTCTACCAAAAAGAAGAAAACGAGACGGCAGAACTAGATTTAAGACTGTGTTATACTCCGACGTCGAGCGTAGCAAACGCGGCGCAGCGCAGCGCACACAGATAGATGCTGATTGGTCTGCAGATATCATCGAGTTTCTGCTCACGGACCAATGAAAGGCGCGTATTCTGCGCTACGCTACGTTCGCTGCGCTCAACATCGGAGTATAACAGAACATTTACTGCCGACTGCCAGAGTGCCGCATTCTCCCGCTGGAACAGACGAATCAGGCCAATCGAGCTTCCTGATTGGCTAAACTCGCCTACCTTAACGCCGTCCTCCTCCTCCTCCTCCCTCCCCCCCTTTTTCCCAAAAAAATTGTTTTAATACGAATTTTTTGCAGATGTTATGTGAAAACATATTGGCTCAACAGTCTTGTTGCGCGTTTTCAAATAAAAGATTTCCTACGTTGGAACTGCCTACACTCGAGCAGAACGCGGCAATTTTTTGAAGAGGGGAGGTGTTGGCGTGCACCGCTTAAATCGCTGTTCAAGCACGCGCTCCCCTACCTCTAAAGGCCCGTTCCACTCTTGCGACCGAGTTCGACCGAGAGACAAACCGGTTTTAAGCCTCTTGCGATCTCTTAGGACCGGATGCACTACAGCGGAGCTGGTCCTAAGAGATCGCAAGAGGCTTAGAAACCGGTCTGATCTCTCGGTCGAACTCGGACGCAGAGTGTGAACAGGCCTTAACTCCCTTACCACAAAACGTTGTCAACGAGTGCGCGTGGCTTGCCCTAACGTCAGATGAGCGGCCGTCGTGGTGCGTCTTGCTGCCGAGGACGTGCGTTCTCCAGCACAATGTTTCGCACCACGGGGTTCACCTTTCTCGGGAGACACTGTCCGAAGCGTGATTCTTCCTTCTATGATAGTCCAGTCACACTTGCCGTACAAGCACTGCCCGCAGACATGTTCGAAACATGTACATATGTATAAAGGAAACATGCTTCGAATACTCTTAAGGCGTGGCCGCACATAATCCTCTCATCATGTCTGCAAGCCGGGTCTTTCGTGCGACGTATGTGCAGTGTGTCTGCGTCTTGAAACGACGGGGTTATGCTTGCAGGCCTATACACGGCATTTGGAAATCTCGCATGGCTGTACGTCATGCCGATATTGATGCTAGACACGTGCGCGAATATTTTCTTGTATCTGTGCGACTGGTTGTGGAGGTGCGGAAAATTCTGCCTGATGTTCCAGAGTGGGTGTCTGTTTTTGCAAAGCTTACAGAGTTGAATCCCTTTTAACTGTATCGCCCTGGCCATTAATCAACTGACGGGCTCCAGTTTTTTATTTATTTATTTTTGTATGTTTATGTCAAAGACAGGCGATAAATAGGGGCGAGAAAAAGGATCCGTGATCGAGTGAGCTAGCGCACACCAACTCGGAGCACGTGGAGCGAGAGCTCGCGCTGCAGGAACCCAGGGATCCTGAGTTCAAACCGCTCCCCCCCTCCTGCCCGTTTCGATCTGGATGAGCATCGTACCGGCGTGCGGTCGTGTATCACTACTGCGCGGTGTACGTTAAAGACCCCAGGCTAGCGGTTGTACTGCACTGTCTAAATTTCTCATCTACAGCTGAGACAGCCTGAGACACCAGACGTCCATTAAGGCTAACTAACTTCCGGCTGTGTAAACTTACAACCAACACAATTATTATTATTGAAACGACGCTTGGAAAGTTTCGGCACTTTAAGAACATTTGGTGGCTCTGAACACAGTATATTAAAACAAAAGTTATCCTAGATGTTACATTTATCGTTGTTTTCGTAACTTCCGAATACGCCGGTTCTCGTCCCTGTCTCTCGGGCGTACTGCCGTTCGCCACGAGGCCTCACGCACGAGCGCGTCGAGCAGCCAAGGAGGCTCCAACGGTTACCGAGCTGCCGAACGTTTCTTAATATAGGCGACGTGAAGCGCATCGGCCAGGACACCCGAGACCCGGGCTGCTAATTAAGACGCTAAGAGGAGCGCGGCGAAGCAACGCGTCCACTGCTAATGGTCCGTGGCGCAGCGAACGAGGGATTATGCTAATCGCCCGAGTGGAGCCCGTTCCGGACCATTGCACGGCTCGGGCGGCGGACGAGGACCGATATACCGGTCAAGAACAATCGGGGATTAGGGTCGGCCAAGATTTATCGAAATTGGGTAGCCCCCGGAAGAAGCGTATATCTCTCCGTCAGTAAAAAGCCGGTCGAAGGAACGACCTCGCCGAAGGTTGGAGGAGTGAGAGAACGCTGCATCCGCGTCGTCCGTCTGAGGCAACATTGCTCAGATAAAAATGCCGCAGTGCTGAATATTCTACCGAAGGCCAACGGTGACCAAATACTGGACACGAGCGCTCGTGACAAGTCTGTTTCCCCGCTCAAGCCCGACGTAGGAAATATGGCACTACGACGGCACTTGTCGTCTAGGAGGTGTTGTGTGAAGTCGGTCAGGAGCAGAGTCAAAGAGTGCTGAAGATAACAAGAGGAGCAAAAAGCATAAAAAAGGGAAAAACAAAACAAAACCAAGTTGAGCGTGGCGTCATGAGGTGGACCTGCCTATGAGATTTGGCCGTACTGGTTCACCAGGTGTAGAGGGGAAAGTTTACAACCAAAGTCAGTATGCGACTGTTATCATGCAGTGTCTTCAACGTGAACCACACTGTATTGATTATTGTGACGACGATGACGACTGTGCTGTGGCAACGCTGCGCAACATTATGGCGCGCTAGACACACGCTTGCACGAACAGGCCTTATGTTATGTTTATGTTTCATCCATTATGTTTCATCCCGTAAACGCGTGTGTATTCATACTCATTAAAAACTTTTACACCATTAAGCTGGGGTCACACTGCTCGTACATCGCGACACTGTTAGCGCGATACGACATCGGCGGATTTTCGCCTTTTACTTCTATATATTATTAGCGAGCGCGACATTTTATCGCTTACATTATAGAACTAAATGAGCTCTTTCCGTAGCAATAATAGCTGGATGACATCCCTTGGACTCAAAAGAAAAACTGGAAAAACCGGCGATCGCTTGTTCGCGCTAACAGTGTCGCGCTCTGTACATCCTGCAAAAGACAGTCTGCAAACGCGAGTCAGCGCAATATCCGTGGTTCCGAATGCCGCGTGCACAGTGTTTCTCCTTGAACTCATTGCCATGCGGCATTCGAAGCACGGATCTCGCGGTGACTCGCGTTCGAATCTGTTTGCAGAGTGTTTTTGTATGATGTGTAAGCAGCGTGACCCCGGCTTTAAGGTGTAAAACAACCTGTTCCAAGTGGCTAACACCTAGGAGTATACGTCAACACCCTTCGGTGCTCGTAAACTCCCGAAAATAGGATGCCTTACCAGCTTAGCAGCATCCATAGATATTTTACGAGCACCAAGTTTACAAAAAAAAAAAAAAACACATAAAAGTCTCTTACATACACGAAACGGAAAACACCGGATGTTATGGATTACGTACGAAAAAGGAATCATGACGCTGGTGACTGCTCCACCGCCTTATATACTGAACAATTCAAAAAGTCGCATTCGCAGGCGCGCAACTCCGCAATTACGAAGATTACACGTATGTTGCTTTGGTCTCGTCAATATTTCGCGTAATGCAGAATATAGCTAAGTCTGGAATGTATCGAGTAAAAAGCCTTATTAGAGGCAATCATTTTTCGAAATTGTCGCTTAAATAACTTCGCTAAAGTGGGTGTCAGTTTGGCAAACAACCTTCAAAAAGCTATGTTCGACGCACTTCAGTTCTTTCCACACCATTTTTACACCCTCCCGAAAATTAGGAGGTGCTCAATGCTACTACACCATCTTGCACGATTGAAAAGGGTTTATTATGTCGAAATTAGGGCACTAAAATGGTGTACCTTTGGGTGTAAATCTCAGAGACAAAGGGTGTAATTATTTTACCGTGTTCCGGCCTGCTGCAACATCTTACTAGCATTATTTATTATTTTGTTCTAGTTTATGAGTTTTACGCGTGAGGCACTTGTAATCACAGCATCGAACACACCAAGAGACGGATCTCTGGACAGGGCCACGCGGTTGTGAGCGTGCATTGCTTCTTCCCTATAGCTCGCCAGTTTCTGAAATACCCGACACCTCGGGAGCCCCAATGGCCGGAGAGTCAGATGAGCCTCTCTCTAACTGTTTGGTCGAGATCAGTGGCGACGTACTGTGGACAGTAGTCGGCGGTGCGCCCCCCCCCCGCCACGCCGCCACTCCCTTTCCTCGCCACTCCCCCCCCCCCCCCCCAAGGGCCCTGGATACTCCGTTTGTTTGTCTTTGCACGGCAGACAGACGGCCGGACCACACAGAATGGCCTCTTCTTATCCACTCGTTTCGTTAGCAGTGCTTTCTTCGGTATACAGTACTTCTCCGCAAGTGTTCGGTGCCGCCGCAGCAAGCGAGCTCAGCGCGCCCGGTTACCGTCACAAGAATCAACACGCGAGCAAACTGCAGGGGTGTCAGTTGCTCATGCTGAACATAAGCTGAAAAGGAGAGCGGGAGAGAGGCAATGCAAACGTGCGTGAATCCCGGTGCCAACCACTTGAAAACATCAAGCAACGAATCCACCGCATTGGTGGTCTTATCCGGGGTATCCGGTAAGACGGGCTTCTTGAGATGCGAACGTGTTTGACGAAAACAAAGAGTCTGAGCACAGACTCGTTCGTTAGGCAGTTCAAACCGAACGCGAGGAAAGTTGCGCTTCGCCAACGAATCGCTTGCTCGGATGTCGGCGCTAACGTGGGTCCAATCGCCGAGCATAGACGTTAGAAGACCAGTATGGCTATGTGCATTCCTTAAATTATCGTAAAAGTGAGAATGTAGGCCACTGATAACCTACATTATTTTATGTCTCTCACGAAGTCGCCAGTTTATCACAGTCAGCCCGAAATACCGGCGGAGAAATAGTCAAGAAACAAAAAAAAAAAGGCAGGAAATTGACTTTGTTTACGCGCTCTTTAAACTAAAAAAAAAATACTGTGTAAAGGGATGGCACAGGAATCTAATTAAGCCAAAAGATACAAGAGAATCGGCGGCTCGATGGAAACGCGACTGACTTTACGAGAAACGGTGGTGAGAGCCGCACTATTATACTTAACCCTCCTGATATGTATCGTTATCGATGGGAGTTATAAACCGGATACGTTTCGCCGTCACAGAGCTATTGAGTGTCGACCACGGCCACGACCACGTCTGGGTTGGCCTCTCACGAACCCAACTCAAACATCCTTCAATCGAGCCTTCATGTTGAGAGGCTCGAGAAGCGAAAATCAGCTTCAACGTCGACCGCAGAAAAGCGCCCCACTCAAGCGCATCGGGCAATGGGATCACTCGCGACACATTTCATCTCCGAGGAACAAGCAAGGAACCCCCGCTGTCACGCCGAACAAAGCTCCAACGCCGGCGAACCGAAATCAGAACCCCGAAACGACCAAAGAACACTCTTTCTCGACCCAGCCCTCCCCCGCAGCGCCAGTAATATATATATATATATCGAACCGAATGCCGGGAGGGCGGTGGTTTCAAATCTCATCCACGCTTGCCAGTCGCCGCACACCACTAACTCCATCCGCGCCGTTTTTCGACCGACAAATACACAGCCGAGAGTAGCGGAAAAACAGGCACACACACACACACACAAAAAGAAAAGAAGAGATCATACATACAGTCCGAGGAGAAGTGAGCCGCCGCTTTTGGAGAGAGAGAGAGAAGAAGAAGAGAAAGTCAGGGACCTGAGATCCGAGCCCGAGTCCGGAAATCGAAGATCCGTTCTTCCTTCTTTTTTTTTTTCTTCTCTCAGCGGGATTGGAGCGTCACAAATTGAAAAGCGGGCCGAGTGAAGAAGAGCCCTCGTCGGGACAGACACCGACGACGCCGAAGCGGCGCCGAGCCCAAGAGTGCGCGAACACACACCGCACCGGGCTCAGTCGGACGTGCGGAGAAAGTGCAACAGGCCAAACGTCGTCAACAGGTCCGTCTCTTCAAAGATTCCGGGCACACCGCCGACGCCGTGAGACCGCGTTCGCCACTTCCCATCGCCGATCTCTTTGTCTTCCCGGGGGCTTTTATTTTCCCGCGGGCCTCCGGGCAAAGGGGTTAGAACCCCGGCGGCGGCGGTTCGGCGATCGCATTTATCGGGTCGGTCGGTCGGTCGGTCGCTTTTCCCGACACCGCGTCGTAACCCCGCCCCTCAAGCGCCGCTGTTCCGATCTCCCGCACCTTGGGGCTTGGGCTCCTTCCTGCTGAATCAGGGTTCGAACGAACTCGAGGGGTTGACGGCCTGATAACGATGCCGGAGGCCTGACGGTGCAACTTCCATCCCGCGTTAGCCCTCGTCTGTTTCTTTCGAGTGTTTTCGTTGTGCGAGTGAGAGATCGCTGCCGAAAACTTCGAAAAGTTGTGACAGCGAACGAAATCTAGAGGCGCGTGCTCAGACTTGCGATACCGTTCACATAACTGAAAGCTAAAGTTTGAATTGCATCGCGCGGCTTCTTTGTGGAACAGGGAGAATTGACAGAGCCTCTTCGCGTGTATACTGTCGAGACCGGTTCTAACGAAGCCAACGGGAATCAGAAATCACTTCGGTGTAGCCGCTATTTCGTTATAACCGAGTTCGGTTATTACTTATGACGAAGTGCACAAGGGAATGGGAAATCGGGATCGCTTCGCTGTAGTCACTATTTCGTTATAACCAACTTCGTTATGCCCGGTCTCGACAGCATTGAGGAAGTGTCTCCGGAGGTATGCGGGCAGAAACCGAGGGAGAGGAGGAAACGTTAGAGAGCGGGGACGCCAGACCGCCGAGCCCTGACTGGAGTGATTAGTGGGTAGAGGCAAAGCTATAGCTGCCTTTGCCACCACTGCACTCTTCGAACGCGTTAGAACGCGGAACGCCGGCGTGTACCGTTCGGTATTTGCGTGCTAACGCGTTTAAAGAGCGCAGTGGAAACAATGCTCAGCTAGCACTAATCATTCTAATAAGAGCTCGGCGTTCTAGCGCCCCCGCGCGCTCTAGTGTCTACCCGCGTAGAAACTAGCCTGGAGACAGCGCAGTGTCAACGATTCTACTTTGTCGCAGCGCAAACTGCCGATCACTTCGATCTCCCAAGAGAAACCAGGAATGAAAAAGACAAGAACAACAATGTTTCGACCAAGGACTGTGCCGCAACACCGAGCATGACGTTTGGTGTGTCCAGGCGCAGAATGCAAACTTCAGTGAAAGTATATTTTGAGCCCCATTATTACCTGTAAATATAAAGATGAGACTGGCTTGCCACACAGCCGGCAGATAGGCGTAGATATACATATACCCGAGGACTTTTATGCTCTTTCTGTTGTACCCTTTCGTCCAGAAGGCCAGAAAATCCAGCAGAATGATGACAACGAAAGCGCGTGTGTTCTGACATGTCGAACAATTTTGTCGGCAGTGAGTTTCAAGCGGGCTATAAAAAAAATATAAGTGAATCTCTCCGGGAATGTACAGCTTTACCGAAGACCTTCGCATCTCGGTAAGAACTTGGGCGCTGCAGCACCGATGATCTACATTCCTGCAGTAAAAATAAAGCAACTCAAATCTCTTAAGCGCGATATTTCATAAGCCCCGTTCGTAACCTCTTCACGAAACACTCACAAAAGTGTAAAAAAAAGCAATACGGGGGCCCGATTAAACTCGGAGAGCTAGCTTAGCTGCCATACAAACAGCGCCACAGGCAGATGCATCGTCGTAAGGACAGCACGGCGTATTAAGCAGCGCCGGCCCGTATGCGTTCTCCAGCGTAGCTCCGACCGCTCCGACGAGCGTAAACAGAAGGCGACGGATTGCCGCGCGCTCCAAAACTGAGACCCTCCGAACATCCTTCGCCGACCAAGTCACGAAGACGTTCGCCGAAGCGACGTCCGTTCTTCTCGAGCTTAAAATAAACTCATACCTTACGATGGACCGGAGCAGACACTACAGACCAACCCAGTAAGTGCCACGTGACCGTCGGAAGGGGCACGGCAACGCGCGGAGCGTGAAGTCATGTGATGCATCCGCAGTGTTCGATTGGCTGGGGATGGCTCGTAGCATCCGCTGCGGTCCATCGTAAGGTTTAACGGAGTATAGCCTTCGTTACAGGGCAAGACGGACAGCAACGAACGTAACGAGACATCGCAACCAACCGAGCCTACCTCGTGACCTCGCATTCCGCGAATCACAGTGGAGAACCGTGAGATGATGACGTGTCACTCTCCTTTCGTCTGATTGGGTCGGGCAGCTCATGGCGTCCGCTACGGTCTACGTCAATATGAGACGGACCACGCGCAATAAAAAAAAAATGCACGCAAACAACACGAGGAGGGTGGATCTGAGCAAAGCACGCCTCCGAGTCCAGACCTCCCGTACGGGACACAAACTTTTGCGAGCGTCTGGGCCGCGCAGCTCTTCCCTGCAGCAAACAATAACGCCGTCCCGGCGGCCCCGGCCAGGATGACATCGTCTCATAAATGTCCGGCCCGATCTTGTAAGCAGGGCGCGCTCTAATGAGCGCCGGCCCCAGGCTCCATCGCCGCGCCGCCGCCGACGCCGTAATCGCCGGAGAGGAGAGCGCGGCTGGCGGAAGAAATCCCCGGCTAATCGGAGCCGACGAGCGAGCGCCCGTATTTCTTCCAAACTGTTAAACTCTCCGCCGGGCATCGATGGGGGGGTCCGGGAGACATAAAGCCTTCTTCCTCGGCCCGGTCGTCCCGCGAAGCTCGGAACCTCCTCCGGAGCGTCATCCGGGCTTCCAGACCAGCTTCCGAACTTTAATTGTTCCCCCGGAATAAAGTGTCTTGGGCCCTGCGCGCCGGCGAGACGTACGCTCCGCTCAACCCTTACCTGGCAATGCGGTGAAAGCTACGTGCTCGCTGGTCCAGTCGGGGGTCTATCTTCGGTCACGTGATCACGCTCCCGCTTCTACCCCCACGTTGAGAGTGGGGACAGATGATCGAACAAATGTGCTGTACTCGTCGGAGCTCCTACCGCACTGTGAACTTACGGTTGATCAAAGTACAGTTGTTGTTGCAGTATGCGGAGAGTGAGGCGCGCTTGGCGGAAGTGCAAGGCGCGCCAGTTGTGCGAGAGTCGAGTGTTCCCGGCCACCCGTCTGGCGCGGCGTGCAGTCGGGTCATCCCAGACGGCCGCGCCAAGTCCGGCGACTGCGTCGGGTCGTTCCGGCAAACGACGTTTCCGGGCCGAGAACTGCGCGTCTCGTGGGAAAGGCGCGTGAACGGACTTAGGGAGCGAATAAGTACGTTTCCGTGGCGAAGTTTCTGCGAAGAAAAGGCTCGCACCGCCGGCTTCGACACGACGGGTAACAACAGACATGTAACGAGTGAGTTCGGCAAAAACAAGACGACGCCCTTGAGTCTTGACAGCCTCGTACTGACATGTTTTTTTTTTGTTATTTTTTACCCAATGATTGTACATGGCACGCATTTCATTCATTCGCAAAAATGAGCCAGAAGGCGAGTCCCTAACTTCGCTCCACCAAGGACGAACTGCGGTGTGTGCCCATGCATCTGCTACCTTCGATATCCTTATTCAATCTCTATCTCCCTTTCTGTCTCTGTCTTTCTTTCTCTTACCTCCCTCGTTCCATTTCTGTGGCGATTTGACAACACCTGCAATGCAGACAAGATTCAGTCAGTTCAGGGCTAGAGGGCTGCCTGTCCCACACTAAGCAGATTGACTCGAGGTGCTCTCTTGTGCCATTTGTAAAGACAGTCGATCTCTGTGCGCATTGAGGAAAAAGGCGATGAATGCCGCCGAAAAGCGGTAGAAGAAAAATAGCAGATGGCGTTCAGTCCGTAGTGGATTCAAGTTCGGCGCCTGAGTAAGACATCGAAAGTTCGATCCCCAGTCTGGCCCTACTTCGTGGAACATTTTGAGACATATCAGGTAATCGTTCGAATTACTCTGACTAAATTTTTCCACAGAAGAGATAGGTCAGCCATCTTCCCACAGTGTGAAACATTCGCAGGACAAATTTGACCTTTCTCGAGTGCGCTGATTTCCTGAAAAAGACGGGCAGGCGCGACTCATGAAAGTACGCTAAAGAGGGCGGAAGGCACCGTGTCCGCGCATCGTGCAGGCACGCGCACTACAGCAGCCGGTGGGCGCTGCTTGCCGCAGGCCGCATTCCGCGCCATGAAACGCTGGCAGGAAGCGCGACGCCGCGGCGAAGCTGGAAGCGGTGCAGGAGCAGATCTGCCGCGCGCTCTCTATTGAGCAAACTGGCAGCCAAAGCGGCAGCAGACGACGCGCAAAGCCTATCGACCGCCGACACTGCACGACCTGCAAACGCGGTGGCAAAAGTGTGGCGGTGATCGTCGCCGGACACAGCGAACACCGGTAAAGCGGATTGCGCTCACTGGCGCACCACTGGTAGAGGACGCTGATGCTGCGGGGATCTGGAAACGGCGATCGGGCGGTAAGTTTGATCCGTTTCTATCATCGACTCTCCCTCACGCCAACGTCGAATATTATCGGTGCGCTCTCGACAAAATATGGTCGGCATTATCCGTTGTTTCCTCCATCAGATGAAGAAGGCGGCGGCAGCAGGTATAACAAGGGATCAATTTGCTCACGCAAAAGAAGATATCCTGCTCAGTTCACTGGCTGCTGAATGATTATGTCGCCGACGATTTCTGATCTATAAATCGTAATAATTCTATTGAACTTATGTCAGCCACGCTATTCGTTATTTTGGCCTGGATTCCGGACGATTGTTTGGCAACCGCGTTAAGACCGATGAAAGATATCAGGGAACAGGTAAAGTGGGCAGGAAGTCGAAAGCGTTTGCCGCCGTGCAGCTGGACGGCGAGCAGAAGTTTAACGGCGGCGGCGTGGTAGAAACCAACAAAATCGACGGTGGTAACGCCAACAGCCTGTTGTCGATGGTTAACGTTGAAAGCGTCGTTTATTGAAGTCTGTTGTCTGCTGGCGGTCGCTGGCAACAGTTCTCGATGATAACCAACAGCGGTTCTCCCCTGGTTTATGAACTGGTTGGTGACAACCTATCAATCTCGGCACGCCAGCGATGGCTGGCATCGCCACTATCTTCCCGATCAGGTGTATGGGCGCGACGAAGAGTACGGCGTCGCGAAGCGCAGGCAGGTTTAACGACACGCTACCTGTTCTGAAGCCTGGGCGTGGCGCAGGAGTTAACGCCGTGGATCTGGAATATCGCTAATACGGCGACAAACAAACATTCAGGGGCGCGCGTATGTCACGTTACAGCGGTGACGATCAACAAACGCCAGTATTCGCCAGCAAATTAACCAGTAAAATCTTTATTCATCTTTTTTTTGCGTCATTCAGGTTATCAACAATATGGACCTCTGGTTTTCATTCAGCAATACCATCTGCAGTACTTGAACAACCTCAACAAGTGCAGCAGACGCCGTACTGTCATGCAGGATGATGGTACGCCGCTAAAGCGAAACCGAACTGCAAACTGGAGTCAGGGCGAAGGTGGCGGCGACTGGTATGGCTCTGTGGCAGTCATGCGTTATCGCCTGATGAAGTCGGTTATCAATTGGTCATTTCAGGTTGCTGCGCGGGCTACCGGGTACAAGAGGCAGCAGGCGCGCTGACGAGCAGGAACAAGGAAGGGAAGCAGGGGCTAACAAAGCTGGAAGAAGAGCGGGGCGAAGTGAACATTCCGTTGACTTTGCCGTGAAAGCAGAAGTTGGTGCGGGCCGTAAATTCCGTGGTGGCACCGCGCGATGAAACCGCGTTAACCGATGAAGAGATGAAATAAAGAAAGATGCTTATCGTCGATGTTAACTGGAAAACGCTTATCGTAAATATCGTCATTACAGGGCGGTGAAGATTTAAAAAAAAACATCATCAATTCTCAAAACAGTGTTTATGGCGTTTGCCCGCAATGCCATGCGGTTGGCGGGCAACGTTATGAAAGAAGCGAGAACAAGCAACAGGACATTAAAAAAAGAGATTAGCAAGCGGCTCGTAAATCAATACAAACGCATAAAGATTTTTTTACTCTATCTCCAGGGCTGCATTTCTGCTGCCGTCGAGTTGCATTTTTGGCGTATATCGTATGTATCTTTATTAACGCCATGCGGTATTTGTGGCCGGGCGCTATCAGCAATATTATCAACAAATGTTCAAAATATTATATATCGAGCTTTCTGCATGGCGCTCTGTTCTGTTCTCTGCATCACCCAATAACGTTGCCGTGAAACAGACCATATGGACAATGACGATGTGGGTAATCGACAGAGACGTTTTCTTTTCTGCGATGATGTCACGGCAAGAGTGGCACGTCCGGGTATCGTTGCAGCGCGCAAAACCGCAGGGCATCACCCTGGTGACGGTAACGCTGGATCATCTTCCGCTGAAACGGCAGGCGGCGGGCGGTAATGCGCAAACGCTGTTCACTACGAATGCGGCAAGCTGCTGCGCTATCGCCATCCACGATCAGTTGTTGCCTGTTCTGCTGCAGGGGCGGATGCATTTATGCTCTGGCAACGCTGCATTCAGCGGTCATGGCAACGTTTTGGCATTCCGCTTTCAGCGTTCCAGCAGCCTGCTGGTGAAGCGATGCTGTATGCCGCTGGCGGCGGCAAAATCGGCGAAAGTCAGCCATCTTCTATCGATAAAAACCGGATACTTATCGGTTTGCGTGACATTATTCTCCATCGATATCCGTCTCTTCTCCGCCGATATTCATTACCGTGCTGGAGGACTGGCACTCTGGCGATTTCCAGGCGAAGCGGCTGTTTTGCTGGTGCGCGTGAACTATTATTCAGGAATTCTGGCAAATGCTGGGTATTCAATTCGCCGCGCTGTCTGCTGGCGGTCAGAAACGTCAATCAATCTCTGGTTGTTGCCAAACATTGCTCCGGCGGCAGAGTTTGCTGGTATTTGTTGCTCCGCAGCAACCATCATCTTCGCGGTGCAGCTCAGACCTGTTCTGCGTGCAGGGACGAAGATATATGACGGGCGATTACCGTTGATCTGTCACATTGCGGCGATGATCGATAATGGTGCCGTCAATCATTCATCTCAACGGCGTTTATTGTCAACCATATTATTATTTATCACCCGTGCAACAAAGAAGATTATGAGTCTGTTATTAACGATGCTGCTCTGGTTATTTACTCCCCATTCATTAAGAATGGGACGGTAAATTAATATTTATCGCTGTCCTGCATCGTTTGCATCACTATCATATTAAATCCCTTCAAAGATCCTCTTGTGCCATTTTTCTTTCTGACATCTTAACAGCGCATACTGTGGACTCCTTGGGCCTGGTGCGCTGAAGCGCTATCAAAGGCGGTAACGGCGACTGCCCGTCGAAATACCGTGCTGCGCCACGCTGTATCAGGGCGTTATTTTTTTCAGAAACGGTAATGAAGTGCGCGTGCGGCGCTGCCGTGCAGGCAGCCGGTGAGAGCGATTGCATCGGTAAATGCCGCATTACGGAACTGGCATTACAGCTGCCGGTGCGCCGTGTTGAGCGCGAATACGCGTGTTTGCCATCAACGTCGGCGGGTATGGAAATTAATTTTGTTTGTGCAGGCAAAATACCTTTCGAGCAGGATGGAGAGCAGGCGGTGGCGGCTGCTGGCGACGGCATTGCTTTGCTTGTT
>JAZHYW010026250.1:0-12013 GCA_037355805.1 Ixodes ricinus | reverse complement strand
CACTCGAGAGGGGGCGTCGGGGAAAAGTACTTTTTGTTTACGGACGGGGCACTGGCGCCGGAGGTTTTGGTCATTTGGAAAGCGACGGAGTTTGAAGACATTGCAGCCGCAGTTGCCTTGTCGGATCCCGTGCGCTATACAGATGTCCTCCGATAATAATCTGCGCTTTCGGTTGTTATTTGTGCAGCCTATTACCGAACAATGATGTCCAGGTGACCAGGGGATTGTCGTCATTGATTCCGTTAGCTATAATTATATCTGGAAGTAAAATAGAACAGAGGACACTGCGAAGAAAACAACCTATCTTGGAGAAACACGCGTCTAAGGCGTTCATCCGGGTCTTTCGCTCGTTCGTAACCACTCAGAAAAGAAGAAAGCGCCGGTAGCCCTTTCCCCTTTTCTTTCTTGCCCTCCTCCAGTACAACGGTCTATACTCGCACAGACCGCCACTGATTCAGAAGTTTCTTTGTCGCGGTAAAATTACGAAGATAAAACGTGACTTTTCTCTCAGTTTTGCCTTCGCAAAGCTTCATGACGTAATTGTGGGATCGAAAATACCTGCCTGACAACAGTCCTACGCGGCTCATGGTTTAGAAAGGAGAATAGACCGATCTCACTAAGCGTTCGGCGCATGCGTGACGCCACCATAACTTTAGTTCTCAGGAGGCAAACGGCCGTGCACGCGAGTGCTCGTGCCTTCTCGTGCTTTACACGCGCAGTGCTCCAGCGAGGTTATCGCACGCGCAAAAAGACTAAAGTTCCCTCGATGCATTGCGGCAGCGGTGGTGTAGTCAAACTGGCTGGTGAGATCGGTCTATTGCGTGAGCACTCGACTTCGGCTCGTAACTATCAATGCCTCGGCGGACACTCGGGTAGTGGCTTGCGTCCAACCACTTTGGTGATGAGAATAGCCGAACTTTAACAATGCCTAGAGCTCAGCACGCGTTTTCTACTTTTCCAACACCAGAGCGTGGGGATGATCATAGCCTCCTCTATACTCACAAAGACTAGCAGTTCGATGACGGAGCCACAGAGTGCCCGGTCGCAGATGTAGAACGCGAGGATCTGGTAGCATTTCTCGGGGAGTCTAGAGTGCCTTCATACACACGCGCGCTTTTTGCTAGGGGAGTCTGGTGTACAGCGCACAACGTTTGCAGCGGCCAGGACCCGAAACATGCTTTTCAAAACCCGACGAGAAAAGAAGCGGTAGCCTGAGGAACGCGTGAAGCAGGAGCCGACATTCCATCGCTCGGGACAAGTGTGTATCGGCGTCTCGCCGCAGCGGGGCGCCCGTTACATGCCTGTTGTCTGCCGCTCTACCTTTCCACTTTCGGCGGCTGCGTCTCGTGGTGATCTGCCAGGCTTTGTCAGTATTCTATATAGGAGGCTATAATATGATTAACGTTTTCGGCATGGGACAGGCACCAGGCCACGTAACCGCTTGTTCTGGCTCCGAGTTAAAAAAAATAAACGATGCTACTTTTTTTTTTTTTTTTTTTTGCGACTGCCATTGCATAGGAAAGAAAACCAAGGCAAGTTTATTCAGTTATAACGTTAGGGAGTTATTCTAAGTAGTATTTAATGAAAGTGGACAAATGATTTCATGGTTCCTTTAACCTTGCATAAGGTAGCTGTCACTACAGTAAAAAGTTCAAGTAAAAGTTATTTCCTTTTTTCCTGTTTTTTTATTTTTTATAACGACTTTGCTAGGTGGTCGATTGTTGTATACTCTACCACGAATATATTCTACATAAATGTGGTTTTCGTCAAAATCCGGACTGACAAAACAAGTCCATATAGGGGGTGTTCACTGGACGCCATATTTGAGGCCGCTGTTTAGAGCGCATGCTCAGAACGAGCTCACATTACTAGGCTGCTAAGACCGGCAGTCTTGATGATGCGGAATGCACGTTGCAAAAGAACTCTGGGAGTCCGCCATCAGCACGCGCTCAGCATTCGCGCACACAGGCACACAGCTAAGGCCGCCAGTGAATAGGCACACATATTGGCGGGGAGATGTTTTTGGTGGCGCCCTCCTATGGTTTCCTCTCCTGACGTCATTACCTTGCGAACAACAAGGTTGGTGGTATTTGTATATAGCATGATAGAAGTTTGAAATCATTGTCCTCTGAAAGCAACACCGCCAATACCGTCAAAATTGAAGTTCGTACATTGCTCTTATTTCCGCTGATGAGAAATCATTTGCTGACGTCATAGTCAGCATTCGACTAATCGCGGCAGGCCGACCACAGTGAGGCTTTCGATCGCTCACGTTACAGTGAACTAGAATAGGAGTAGTGGAAAAATAGCCGGCCTCCAGGTGAGGCGCTTCGTGTAGAACCTACCAGGTAGCGCTGGTGTTCGATTCCGGAGCACTCCTGCCAGCGAAGTTCGCGCCAAGCGTAGCTGTTTTTGATCTTAGCGGTTCATTAGTGTGGCCTATGTATGCTTTATGGGTGTTTCAACGTCTATGAATTAATGTTTAAAGCTTACTTGGGCAATGTAGTGAAAACCGGGGTAACCAGTCTTGCATGCTGGCGCGTAGCGGTGCGCATCCGTCTTCTTTCTCTTCGTTTTCATTGCTTAGCGACAAGACTCGAACCTATGTAATCACAATGCCAAGCACTTGACATTCACGAAAACAAATTGCGAAAACGACCATAGACACCACAGAAACCATCTGAGAACGTACGCGACGCCATATCCCATGTTACAGTAGCCATGTCCTCCGGATTTCGACAACAGCGCCACTCGCGGCAGTCTACACTTCTGGCTTCACACGGCCGATGGGGCGCCGCCGACGCTTTTTCCACTGCCCCTATATTCTAGTTCACTGTACTCACGTCGCCAATAGGATGTATTAGGGTGCCTCAATGTCCTTCTGTTTAGGGTGATGCCACCTTTGAAGTACCTGATGCCGACAGCACGCGCTCACGGGGAAAATATAAAGAAATCGACGAAAACAAAATGTCGCCATAGCACAGTCAGCGCCACAAACGCGTGCAGGACACGCTCTTTCACGCGCTTCTGAACAAAAGATAAAAATAAACGTGTGGGACAAAATGGCGAGATGCCACCACCCTAAGCAAAGCGCACATGAAGGCACCCTAGGATGTATTCTCTGGCGGCCATGGCTGAGCGCGCTGCTGCTGAGCACGCACTGCCGGCAAGCTTTCACGACGCTTTCAGAAAGCTACATTGCGCTCCATTAATGGCGAATTCGAGTGGTCAATCGCCGGCGAGCACTCGCCGGCGGCACCGGCAACCAAAATCGCGCCAGCGGCGCACCACGTGACCCTCTCCACCCGAACACAAAGTGCCGGCCACTGGCATTTTCGGTTTCCTGGAGAGCACGTAGAGCTTAGTTAACTTCTTTTTTATTTTATGGTACAAAAGACACGCTGCAGGCATCAGCAACATATATTCGGACTCTGAGATGTGGGTAAACAAATTTTAGTATAATTTGTTTGGATTCGGGAAGAACTGTTGCCATCTTACAAGGATCCCAAAAGGTTCACCAGCGTCGCTGTTTATTTTCTACTTTTTTGCTATTACCTTCTTTCTGGATCATCATACATTTCATTTGGCCCAGCCCTTTGAAACAGAGACTTTTATTCGTTGTATTTAAACATCATCAACGGTCTGCTTTGAAATAGTAATGCGCGTTCAAGTGTTGAACTGCAGCACTATCAATACATTTTTTTTACAGTGGTCTAATAACACGCTGTGTCCCGTAGCATACTGATCTTGCGCAACCTTTTTAAAAATATTTTATCTTTATCTCCGTTGATTTTGCTGTCTTTTCTCGGACCACAGAGGGGTGTCTGTCTCAGTGGCTTCGCTTTCTACTCGAACCCGCTATCGGTGTAGCATTGTTTCGTTTGGTTCCCTTTCCCGATTCGGATATGACGATACCGGATACAGTCTGGCAGACAAGCTGCCCGACCTCTTGAAGCTCGGGCAAAAATTGTGCCGGTAAATTGCCGCCACACTCTGAGAAGCGCCACCCGAACGGCGCGCACTCGCCAGCCCTTGACCACGCCAACGCCTTTGCCGAAGATATGGCAAAATATTTTGCCTCGAAATGACCACTCGAATTAGCCGTGAGATTGTCGTCTTTGGGAGACCATAAACAGGAACTCATCCCGCGCATGCGCTGTGTGCAGTCACCTCAAATATGGCGTCCATTGAATACCAATTATACAAATGCATCGTGTAGTAGATGTTTTTTTCGTGCAGAGCCGGGCAGGTTGTTTTATTATAAGTTGGTACTGAAGAATGGCAAACCAGATAGGCCCTTCTTTATAATTTTTTTCCTTCTTCTAATCTGTTTGACAAAAAGGAAACAAGCCGTGAACTATTCCTGTCGAGATTCGATTGGCAAGGGCTCATGTGGTGAATAGCAGAACTACGCTTTGTTTTTACACTCACTTGAGAGCAAAACGCATGCTACGCGCGCGAGGCCGAAGTCCATGGAAGGCGCCAATGCAGCGCTCGCGCACTAAAATCAACTGCTAAGAGCTCGTGCTCTGTACCCTTACCTGTTCTCTGTGCCGCTTTAGTGTGGATGCTTTGTCTACCACACGGCATTGTTGAACAGAGAGAAGCACCACGTGCTCTCATAGAGGAGCATAAACAAAGAAGAGCACGGCTTACCCCAATTTCAATCTGGGTCTCGAGGCCAGTAGGGGTTTGTGTTCCATTTAACGTAGTTATAAAATATTGTCGCGTGCGAATAGCTGAGTCAGCAGCGTGCTCGACTCTCACGCCGCTGGCTGGGGTTTGATCCCCGCCGGCGCTCTTAGTTTTAGTTCTTATTTTGTATGCATGACTGGAATGCTTCTAAATGACTCAAGAACCTTTTTTTTTTAGTTTGGATATTTTTAGGTACTTACGCGCCTATAAAAGGAGCTTTCGCATGACTGCTTGAGTCAGTCGTGGTTCCGTCGCCGTCAAAGTATGTTTCTCAGCCCAAATTCACCGCATTAAACGTTCATTTTAAGTTTTATTATTCAACTTTATGTTTTTATTCGTAACAATATTACGTAGTACCTTCAGACTACATACAGGGGTGTATTTTGTTTTCCTCGATAGCTTTTTTATTATTTATTTAGAACTTATTATGTTTCCGCGGCTGTCTTGTGCTAACAGTTGGTCGCGTGCATTAACATTTAAATTTGAAGTAACGATCGCTCAAGGGCAGGAACCAACCCGAAGCATCACGTGGCTCGTTTAACACCGTTTTCCGACGAAAGGTTTACGTCGGCTTCACACTTAACATCGGCGTTCGCAGGGCCACGAAACACGTTGACGGATCGTTCTCGCGCTTGAGCAACGTACTGCGCCGACGGCTAATCTACGCTTGAACGTGGCGCCCGCCGCGTTGAAAGAGCATGTTGTCTCTTCGCTCTGCCGAGGAGAGGCAGCTCGCGATTGCTGCCGGCTTCCGGGCTTGCAATATACACCCCGGCCCGAGGCAGGAGAGAGTTAAGACTCCCGCGAGCTGGAACTCCATAATTCGCCGCCGCTTCCGCCGCGCGTCACCTGGCTCCCGCGCGGGCGGAGAAAGCGAAACGGAGTCTTCAATTTGCGCTCGGCTCAATTTCCTGGGGACTGGGAACGGAACGCTGTCTATGTATACTACGTTTCCCTCCGTCCGCTGCGCGGCGCTGCGCTTGTTGCGTCGTGCTAGTGAGTCCAGATTACAGAGTGTTTCCAACTGCTTGATTTGTGTCCGCTGCTAATATATCATACAAGACGCAGTCTGCGGCTGTGGTCGTTTGTAAACGGTTCGCCTCTTCGTGCCATGTTTCACTCCTTGCAAGATGACAACGCAACGCTTTCGTACCTGCAACCAGTCGGCGCAGGATGTGTCCTCCATTAAATTGCAGACGCGCTCCACGGTTGAAGCTGCTTTCTCTCTTTAATCTAGGCAGATCTACTCCGCGCTGTTGTCTCTTTGTCGGCTCGAGTCCTGTTTCACTTGACGCCGTTGTTGTGTGTGCTCTGCTCGGAGATGTTGAAGCGCACGGAGAACGCACCTGCAGGCGGTGGCCACGCTGTCTAGGCTCTCGCGCTATCTAACCAAAAAAAAAAAAAAGATAAATTGCTTGGATAGTCCGCACCCGGTGCATAGTTCGCACGCCGTGCATAGTCCGCCCCTGGTGCTTAGTCGACACGAAAATCTTCTCATACACGGCACAGCTTGACAAATGTCTGCTTTTTTAGCTCACAAAGAAGCTTGTATTATACATAAATCATCAATAACATACCCTTTCATTCACCAAATCCGTCACGTCCCGTCATAATGAACGATCCTGAAAAACAAAACTCCTGTATAGTCCGCACGCGTAGATTGTCCGCACAGCCTAAAATTTCAACTTTTAAACATGTGTAGTCCGCGCACTATAGCCGGAAAATACGGTGGTAGTTATCTCTCCGTACTTAGGCGGGGACCTCACCCTCTACCGTCATGTCCGCTCTTTCTCATAGATGGCGCTGGAGTTTGGCCGGACGAAGTAAAAACACGCAAGAAAACAGGGGTGGGGGCAAAGTGACAGACAAGCAGTCTAACCAATCCTCGCCGCTTGGACTGTGACGTCTTGAAACAGGGTGGTGTGAACAGGGTAGGAAAGGGGGTGGGAGCAGGGGGGGGGGGGACGCTCTCCCGCGATCATCTTCCGGCGACCTTGAGAGTTCGTCCAAAGGCACGGAAGATCGGGGAAACTAGTCGGGGGCTTTTTTGAGGGAACGAAGCGGCTATCCCCCACTTTCGCGTGCGCCTTGTCGACCCTTTACGGGAAAGCGGAAAAGAAGGCCCTGGAAGGTGCTAGGTTAGTGGTGCCACTGGTGTGGCTCGTGATGCCAACTTTATAAATTTATCTCTGGACCTAATTGTTTTTTTGTTGTTTTCTTTTTTGCTCTGACTTTGTAATTTAAAGACTGGTCTGCAGAAATAAAAAGCCGGTGGAAAGGGATATTCGCTTCACTGTGGACAATGCCAAGTGCGGTTTAGTGAGATCGCTGAGTTTTACGACATAGACTATCGTGCCAACGGCTTTTGTGGTCTGGTATTTAGGATGTGGCGAGCAAGCAGACAAACGTCGCAAAACTGAACCCTTGTGGCTAACAGGTCGCACAACCTCAAAGGGCACAGTTGGTTTTCATTATTCTCGAAAGACAACTATATAGTTCTAAACGAGCTCCGAAGCACTCGCATAAATAGTTAATTGTGCCGGGATATTTGTGTCCTGTCCTGTTTCCTATATGAAATAATATTAGAGAATAACTGAGGCAAGGCAACAAAGAACGCAATAATTATAGTTCTTTCGATTAAAGTTTTTCATTATGCAACCCGCTTGTACAAAACAAGTCCTACAAAAGTAGCTACGTCAAAAGCTCGAGCTTATACTCATATAGCTTGGTTTGTTATGTGTTTATTTCTGCTCAAAATTGGCAGACAATTCTTGCTATCTATTTTTCGCCAAGTTTGTTTTTAATCTGTATTTATTTTATACACCTCCGCGGTTTTGGGTATTTTCAGCGCTTTTCATCTTATAACTTGAATAATAAATAACTGGGAATATTTGAACAAAGTATGTAACGCAGCTATCCTAACTATCGCTGCTAAGCAGAGCAGCACGGCCCCCGGCGCGTCCTCCCCGCACGCCGAAAACCGCAAGCTCCCGTCCGACCACGGCGACGCGACCCGTCTTTCCAGGACCACTCCGAAAGCGCTCCCCCCCCCCCCCCCCCCCTTCCCCCGTCTGCCAAGACGGCGACTCGGTTCCTTCCCCCTGCGGTAGATGGGACCTCCAGTCGTGTCTCTTTACTTTCCCTCTCCATCTCCGGAGATGTTCGCTGGAGCAATACACAGACACTTTTGAGGGAACCCACTCCTCGTTCCTCACAAGGATACAGAATGTCCCCAGCTATCTCGAACTATATGTTAGCAGACTTCTTTCCAAAGCGCCGGTATTTTTATTGAGCCTAATTATTTAATTGATTAAATCTAATTAGGCACCTTTTTAAATATTGCTTCGGGAAAGAAGGTGTCAATTGGAAAGTTGTAGGGAGCCCCGAGAAACACTCGGTGGAGGGTGTTGCTTGTATGCGTGCTTGCGGACATTTCGGTGCGTCCGGACACCGAAATGTCCGCGCACACACGCATACAAGAAACCATATCTCTGATCGAAACTTTCAAGGTGTGTCGATGAAATGAAAGCTGTCTCATTACGACAAAAGGTTGCAGCATCGACGGACCGATCTTTCGAGGAAGCGTCGTTTGGTGCACAGCGTGATTGCCGCCGAATTGTTTTACCGGATACATGGTTGTGTACCAAAGGTTTGTACTACAATAGGCTCGGAGAACACCGCGCGCGGCACTCGTATGTATCCAATCTGTTACCCCCGCTGCACAATAATAAGCTAATTAAATAATTAAATCATTCATTCACTTTTTCCTCGTCACATTCATTCAGTTTAACATTATTTAAATGAGGCGTTCGTAGAGTCAATTATTCTTGCTATTGTTTTGTCTCCTTTTTAATAGTTTTTAATCGGACGTTTTCACACGTACTTCTGTTTTTACGGTGTTTAGACGGGCTGCCAGGATGGTTGATATATTTATTTTGGTGGAAGAAAGAACCCGTCGGCGTCAATACAAAAATAAGCTCGATGAATGGCCTTACGAGGAAAAGAAATATTGCTGGGTGATTTTCGCTTGAACGTTCGGATTTATTTTCTTTCTTTTGTCTGAATAATGTTGATCGCTTAATTTATTAGCTTTGCTTTCGGGAAGTTTTGTGGAAACATCTTCCAAATGGGAAACGTTTCCGATTTCGAGCGCATAAAAGTATTACAATGTTTTGCCCTCAGAGATTCATCGCGCAAGGATTGATCCCCGGAGGTTTTCATGATTTCCTTTTTTTACACGTTGACGTTCCTCTGACAAATGAGACCAGAGCTCATTTGATAATAGAGCCAGTGCTCTAACGCATAAAGAAGAACCAGTGTCGACTTACGAAACGGGGTTTGAGAGTAGTTTGGGTGAATTTGGTGATGATGCGGGCATTAGTGCCCAAAGGAATTGTTGCAAAACAGGTAGTGTGCGTTATTCGCGCGTGTCATACGGTAACCCTGTCAGACCTGTTGTGTCCTCCGTTGGCGCCGAGGTGTTGTGTTTTGCTGGTGTTTCGGTTCGCGCTGGAATGTTGTACTTCAGTTTTTTGCGAGCTTTCAATCCAGTGTGTTTGAATTTACGTACGTCAAAAAGAGCAGTAAGTAGAAATGGCCACCAGCACTGCTGGTTGAAGTGCCGTTCACGCTCTTGCGACCGAGTATGACCGAGAGAGACCAGGCCGGTTTTTAGGACCGGATGCGCTACAGCGGTGCTGGTCCTAAGAGATCTCAAGACGCTTAAAATTGGTCTGGCCTTCTCTCGGTCGTACTCGGTCGCACTTGGTCGCAAGAGTGTGAACGGGCCTTAACGTCATTGGCAAACCATGTTTGGACCAAACACTCTAACTATTTTCGTCGCGAAACACGCACCGAGGTTTGTGCTCGTACTCGCGGCGAGAAGTGGGCATCGCCGCCTGGTGGTATTTTTTCTCAACCCAGAGTGAGGATACTTTAACTTCCTCTGCTGGTGCAAGCACGTGCAATGCGAAGCTTCTGTAGCACTGTGAAACTTAAAAGATGACCATGTGTGTAGCACGCACTACCCATAGTGAGGAAAACAGACGCGCCCCTAGCGAGCTTGTCACCACGAATAGACGCTTTGGCACATGCGCTCGATTACAGTCACCATTGCTGACCTTTTCTCATCTTACCCAACGTTTCTCGATCACCTCAGCTGGCCAACTCCACGGAGAGTTGCAAGTGATCCCTTCTAATACACGCCCTGACGCACGTCAGTTTCCTCGGATATAACCCCCTAGATTCATATAAATGCTGTTTGAGGCGTCATCATTCTTGCCCGCTGCGGCCGTGTTTCGAACTGCTATTGCAAGACGCGCCGCAGCGAACAAGAAGGTTGGCGCTTCGAACAGCGTTAGCCCGGCTGAAGGGTACGAGAAGGGATCACGCTTCTCCGTGGGAGTTTGCCAACTGGGCTGATAAGGTGATCACTCAGTTCGCAAACACTGAAGCGGGCGTTGACGAGCCTCCACAAGGCCAATGCTAGGGAAAAGGACAGAGTAGAATCTAAAATGGAAATAACCTGCCCTGCTGCGGTAATGATGAGGTGAAGTAAACGTACGAAGAGAAAACAAAAGCTGAAGGTCGGTTATAGCGGTGCCCATGGGCAGCTGCTACAAAACGTCTAGAACATTTTCATTGCTTATCAACCGGGCGAAAAATGCTGAGTCATTGAGCTGTGGACGTATGCGCAGCGCCTTATACACCGCACAACAAAGTTACAGCGCATGCTCAGAGTTGGGACGCCGCGACGACAGCGACACTCGCGTTCGCTCGTGATTTTTACCTAGATTTCCACGCCCAACCGCCAGGATCGCGACATCCGACAGCGTGACACTCCGACTTCTGTGACGTCATTTGTTGCCACTTCAAGTCCACTTTCGGACGTATGGGCGAGGTAGGACGCTGAATCACACTAGTTGGAGTCGCGCTTCAGGCACCATGGTATCAGTGATAAAGCGCTGATACAGCGCTGGGTTGTATGTGCGTGATTCGGCACTGAAGTGAAATCATCTATTGATGGGGATAACTCAATCTATGGGCTCTAGGCATCCTTGAAATCTCGAAATTACACTCGTGGGCGGCCGATTTCCTTATTAAAAATATTATTAAATATCGTGACACCCGCCCCTTCCTCATGCCTTGGAGCAGACACTACGGGGCGCCGCCGGACGGCGTTTCGAAACTATAATTGCTGTATCACGTCTTGTACACCCAAGGATTTAATGTTTTTGTCAAAACATAATGCATAACTTGCCTAAAATGGGCCATAATAGTATCGTTCGAAATCCCCACGCAAGTAGCTATATTAGCGATCCAATTTTTTGGAGATGTTAACCCCCCACCCCCCTTCTCGAATCGTAAAATAGTGCCCTTGAAATTCTCTCCTTGTGAGTTTACAAGGAAGTTTTTCCACCTAGAACTGGTCATTTTTATTGACTAAAGCCCAACAAACAATACGCCATAAAAAAACTATCTTCTACAGGAAGCACTTCAGGCATATGCATTGAGCGGAGCTTCTAGTGTTGATTTTTTGTTCCAGCAAACTATATTATTTCTAATGAAAAGAACAAAATAACTTGGCTCTAAAAAGTTAATTTGATATGTGGCTGTCTGGACAGCGTGAAGTCAGTCTGCTCTGCTGTCGCACGGGGCGAATTGCGTGTCCAGTGCGAAAGAGGTAGTTCGGCCAGTACAGTAGGTCTGCCGGCTCTGATTCTGATAGTGATTCAATCTTATCGAGACTCAAGTTTACTTCGCTCGAGGAACGCACTTCGAATTTAGGCATCTGGAGAGATAGCAAAACACTCGGAGACGGCGGGTCAGGCGATTATCTCATCGGGAAAGACAACAAGATCTGTGACGTGCGTTTCTTTGAAGTAGTTATTAAATACAGGCAGATGGGAATTGAAATCATCATCTCTCAATGTCTACAGCAAGAGCTTTTTGCTCCACATTTGCCCCCCACACCTCATCCCCCCCCCCCCCCCCCCAAAAAAAAAAAGAGACGGGGTGAGAAGAGTTATCGGAAGCTCTCGTGGCCTTTAATTTTTCGCGTTCATTTTTTTTCTTTGTCACTCTGTAATGCGGGTTAATGCGGGGGAAATTGATAAAAGACGCCTTCATGGCAAGGCTGACAATTACGTATAGATGCACGTGATCCCCAACTCACGATCCCTACCACTGAAGTCTCCATTGCTGTGGCGCATCGCTGTCTCGCTTCTTAACTGACGTCTCGAACCAATTCCGTTTGCTGGGATCTTGTCTCCCTGGAATGTAGGCCGATAAACGCAGATCTTAGTTCTCATCGAATATG